>WNWK01059703.1:0-10123 GCA_009830355.1 Cherax destructor | reverse complement strand
TGGTGAAAGGGAAGGGCAGAATTGCATTTTTATGCTGGGAAGGTTCAGGGGGCCATGAGTTTAGTTGCCATGTTGTATGACCTTGTTGTATAACTGTACAGTGAAGAGTTTTTGGTGCGGGGGTATATGTAAAACCCTATGTGTTACTACCATTTTAGGCTAAGCCCTTTTTTTTTCCTAGCCTACCCTGCGGAACTGCTGCGAGACTCTTTTTTCTTTTTATAAGACTCCTTTATAAGACTTCCCTGGAGGTGGGGTTTTAGGGGTTTATGGACTTGTTATGGGGCTAGGGAAACCCCAGCAGGGGTTTGTTTTAATTAACATATAATGCCTAATTATATTGAATTAATGGGGAGTACGTTATTTGGGGTTTAAAAAGGTTGGCCATCCTTAAACTTAAAAGCTAAATTACCTGATCTCTCAATATAATAGGTTATATAAATAATGCAACATTTAATTAAGTAAATATTTTGCATGCCCATTGTAATAACTTAAGATATGTTGAGAGAATGCAAATGATGTGGATGTTTTGGGGGGAGGGCTTGGGGGCTGGTTTCCCCACAATCCTTCCTGAAAAAAATGGCGGCTGAGAGGTTGTTGTTGGTGCTTATCTTTTTTTGGCTTCAGGGCTGAATGAGTGCCCAAAAGGTAAGGGGGAAGGGGTTTGGATCGATGTTACCATGACATTCTGTGATTTTTTGTGTATCAAGACACTGGGGGGTTTAAAGAAATGTTGAAAAGAGGGGTTAAAGGGGGCAGCTGAGCCATGTGCTTTGGGAAAAGGCTGATTATATGTTTAGGAGTGGAGACCTGTATATTATATGTTATCTTTTAATATATCTATTTTTAAAATTTGGTTTAAAAAACCCTTTTGAGAGGAATGAAAAAAAATTTAAAGTTTTCAGATGCAGCAGCTAAACCTGAGAAGTATCTTTTAGCCAAATAATTTGCCCTTTTTTACCCTAAGACCTTTTGAGTAATACCCCATGCTAGTACTGAGAACCTTGATGATTAATAAGGGAAAAATAACGTAACACCGGGGTTGTGTAATTGATGGGGATCAGACGAGTCGTTTCTTTTAGAACCCTTTCAAAAATTTTTATGATAGGAATGTTAGCGCATTGGTCTGTAGTTCTTTTTAATTTCTTTACTGCCCCTTTGTGGAGTGGGGCTATGTCTTTTTTTTTAGTAACTGCGGGACCCCCCCGTGTCCTGCTTCCTCTCCAATAATTTAAAAAAACACGGGTAAGGGCTTCGATTCTTGATGAAACAGAGTTCTACAGGGGGGCCCCGGGGGGCCCGGAGTGCATGTGCATGTCATTTAGTCCCTTTTTTCAAAGTCATTTATCGGGGTTGTCAGATGGGCATGCTTTGCCAAGTTCTGTATTTAAAAATTTCATTTATTTTTCGACTTTCAGTCGGTTACCCCCCCAAAACGGGAAAAAAGGGGGACTTTAGTAACTCATTCATTTCCTTGCTGGCATCTGTGTAGGACCCATCCCTTTTAAAGGGGGGGGGGCCCAATATGGATGTTGTTCTCTTTTTTGATTTTGCATAAGAAAAAAAAATTTTGGGTTTTTTTTTTAATTTCATTTTTTTTTATTTTTTCCCCCTTTTTTTGGATTCCTGAAGATTCCTTTATTTTTAATTTGATGTTTGTTTTTCCCTTTCCCCCAAAAAGTTTTCCCTACGATTTCAGATATATTCCCTTGTAGTCCCCCTCCGTTATTCTCGCCTTCGCCTGGGGGGGACCCCCTTTCTCTTTCTTTTTACATCCCCCTTTTCCCCTTTAAAGGGAAATTTTGGGCCTTAAAAAAAACCTTCAATGCCACAGAGTTAATTTGTTCTAAACATGGGGGGGATCCGTGATGCAGGCTTTTTTCCCCCATTTTAAAATATTTGGACTTGGTTTACTTGGTCCCCCCTTTTTTTTTTTTGTTATTGGTTGAAATTTGGAGAAGGCTTGCGGCTGATCATATTTTGTCGTTTGGGGCCCCTCCCCGCATCATGTTGGACCTCTATTATGTTGTGATCTATAGTATATTTTTTTTTATATGATGACATTTCGATCAGATCATCATTTTGAAGATGAGACCCGCGATTTCTAATCTTGTGGGGGCTATTTGTTGGTTTAAGGTGATTTGGGGCAGAGATTTAAAAGATCATTTTTGTGCGATTTTTTATCTGAGCTGCCTCCGGTGTTATTTTCTGCTCCCCCATTGTTTGCAATATTCCTCCATTTTGGTGCCTTAGGTTGAAATCCCCAGGAGCAAGATGTTGGGGCAGGAGCTGGAAAAATTTTTTCCCAAAAAGTGGTAAATTTTTTCAAAGCTTTTCCCCTGGAATTGTTGGGATGTTGCATCCAGGCTTGTATAAACTACGATGACCAGGTTTTGATTCTATCTTTATTGCTGTACTTCAACTACATCATTTGAGGTTTTAGTATCCTGAACATACAAGTGACTGATAAAAGCCCAAACCCCCCCTTTTTTCCGGTTCACTCTGTAAATCTGTATATTTTGTGCCCGGATCCATATTTCTTTCCCCCAAAATGATCTCAGGGGCTCGGAAAGCCGAAAACATAGCTTTACTCTTAAGCAGTCCA
The DNA here is from genome assembly GCA_009830355.1 of Cherax destructor. NCBI lineage: Eukaryota > Metazoa > Arthropoda > Malacostraca > Decapoda > Parastacidae > Cherax > Cherax destructor. Next base: position 7,518 of record WNWK01059703.1, on the reverse strand, counting down.
CGGATTTTGTCGCAGGTTTTTTTCCCCCTTAACCTCTCCTCGGGACTTCCCCTTTAGCTCCGGGATTTTTTTTAAAAAAACCCTTTTTGCATTTTCCCAGCTTCTTTACGTGCACATGGCCCCGAACGATTTTTTTAAAAATGTCGGAATGCTGTTTTAGGTTTGCTAGGCGCCCAAAGCTGCAGCAGTTATTTGGTTGATGCGCCCAACCAAGATCTTTTCCTTGATTGAGGTTTGTAGTCTCTGGCCCCCAGACTGTACTTCGTTTGCTTTTTTTGCCCCCTTTCCCCAAAACTTCATGACTTTGCACTTGGTGGGGGTTTAACTCCAGGAGCCAATTGCTGGACCCCGGCTTGCAGCCTGTCCAGATCCCTTTGTAGTTCTGCCTGATCCTCGTCCGATTGAATTTTCCATCAACTTCACATCATCTGCAAACAGGGACACTTCGGGGTCTATTCCTTCCGTCATGTCGTTCACAAATACCAGAAACAGCACCGGTCCTAGGGGCTGACCCCGGGGGAAAACCCCCCCCTTTTTCACCGGCGCCCACCTGACACCTCGCCACGTACCATGACTCGCTGCTGTCTTCCTGACAGGTATTTTACTGTTTTGGGGATGTGTATTAGTTCCATTTTGTCCTAGGCACATGTCGATTGAAAAAATGGGCCTGTTGATGCGCATGTGTGTTTTATTTTATGTGTTAGTTAACCCTTTTGTGTGTTTTTTGTATGTATGTGTGTGTGAATGTATGTGTGTGTGTGTATTTTGTGTGTGTGTGTGTTGTGTACTCCCCTATTTGTACTCACCATTTGTGGTATGTGTATGTGTGTGTATGTGTGTATATGTATGTTGTTACCATTTTGCCCCAGGCACATGTCGATTAGACACTAGGCCTGTTGTATGTATGTGTGTGTGTGTAAGGAAACACTTCGAAATGTTTCTGCCCCCCCCGGGAATTGGGAACCCCGGGGGGCCCCCCCATGCGTGAAGCGAGAGCTTTAGCCACCGGGGCCCCCGGGGGTTTTGTGTATGTGTGTGTGAGACCCAACAATTAAAATTTGAAACCCAAAAACTCATTACAGTTGTGACCAGGTGTAGACTAGTGAATTGCCCATTACTTTATAATTTGGTCATGATTGTAACCATGTATAAACATAAGTAAGTAAATTTATTACATGACTCATTACCTTTTTAACTTGTGAGTTTAAAATTTTTTGTAACTTGTGAGTTCATTACCTTTTTAATTGTGAGTTCATTACCTTTTTAACTTTTTGAGTTCATTAATTTTAAAACCCTTTTTAAGGGAGTTCATTACCTTTGTAACTTGCTCAGCTATCAAATTTGGGGTCCAGCCCCGGGGCCCATTATGTACCTCTGTAATCTTTTGACTACCGCCCACAGGATGGGTATGGGGGCATTAAAGATATCAAACTAACTAAAATAACTAACAGTGGTAGTAGAATGTAAAGCAGTATACATCAGGGACTGGGTAACTGCATGTGAGAAATTTGAGAGAAGTAACTTAAGGTGTGTGGTGGTGGGAGGCAGGTGGGGGCTGTTCTGCTCCGCCACTCAGCACATCATCCCCAAAAAAACCTCTACACCCCTCGCCACTCAGCTTCTCCAACTATCTCCTTCCCACACCACATAACAGGGTCGTTTACCACCCCCACCCTTCTGGGGGCAGGGTAGGTGCCAAGGCTGGGGGGTTTCCCACCATCTGCAGCTCGTAAGCCTGCCCTTCCCGTTAGGGAAGGTGGAAACCCAGAAAGGCCTAGCACTATCTACCTCCATGCCCTGCTGGGGGGGGAATTGGGCCCGGGGCCAGTTGGTCCCGCGATGGGGGTTTCCTCCCATGGGAGACATAGGTCTCTGACACTCCCACGCCAGGGACCCGGGGAGCCGGGCCCATCGGGAAACCCGGGCCGGGAAAATTTTTGGGTGAATCAACCCCTCCCCCCCATAACACCATGTGTTAGTTTGGGAACAAGCTGGAATATCCTAAACAACCTTTTCCAAGAAAGAATTAACTATGCCACTTGAGGTACCCTAAGGCACTTTTCCCCTAAAAAAAAGAAGGGAAGAAAATTAGAAAGAGGCTTCCTCTACAGGCAAAAGCAAAGAATCACGGAACTGTTGAAAGGGGCCACTATACATGAGGCACTGGCCAGAGAAATAGAAAATAGCAAACTTAAATTTAAAGGGAACCATACAGGAGCCAAGAAACAAGGAAGAACTTAAAGCCATAAAGGGAAATTAAAAAAAAATAACGATGGGACTTACATGGGTGAAAAACAAAGAACTGAGATACTGAAATCCCAATATGACTCTGTGTTTAGTAACATTAATCAGAATAAGGGGGGAAAATTTTAAAAAAATTTTTATGACCATGACTCAAAATTGGGTTAATTCAAGAATTTCTGATATCCTAACACCACAGGATTTTGGGAAAATAGCAATAAATGACATGTCCATATTAAAATTTGAAAAATGCATGCAAACAAAATTTTTCTTTAAATGAGAATTTTTTTTCACAAAAGGGCCCATTTATCCAATGTTCTAATTGGATTTTTTAAAAATTTTTATCATTGCTTGCTTAACTTGAACCCTAGCCCCAAACAAGGGTATTTGATTTACAATATTAAAATAAACAAATATATATTTTTTTTTTATTTACCAATTAATTTTAAGATTTTATATGCAAATAAATGTAATGGGTTTATGAATCAATGCAAAATTTAAAAAAATGAGTAATCACAAGCACAATATCATTCCTTTGACAATCTTAATTAAATTCTTATCACGGTATTCCCCCCAAAACGGTTAGGGGTGCGATAGCTGGGTTCTTTCTTTGAGAAGCATTTCTTTCACTACCGGGGGGTAAGAACCAAGAGGGGACGAACAGCAATGATGAAAGATTCAATATCAGATTCACTGGTCCCCCCCCGGATCCTGAAGAAGCCCCTCTCCCCCGTCAGTGCCCCAGGAGTTAGCCACCAGCTATTGAACAAACAGTAGTAGTGACCAAACATAACTTTTTTTTTTTTTTTAAAAAAGCAAATTTTTTTTTAAAAAGCATGCAATATCTATCATATAATACAGTTTTTCAATAATTTTTATTTCTCATTTTGTATTAATTCTGCATATGTAATTTTAATGTTTTTGTTAGGCATTCTTATATTTATAACAACATAAAAAGTTTCATAAAAAAACAAAAACGCTAAACCTTTCTAGGGGCATACAGCACTGCAGGTTTTGTTTGGGTCAAGGAGCAGCCAGGGTGGGGAGGAGAAGAGAGGTAGAAATGTAAAGGGACGGAGGGTGTTAAATTAAGTACATATCATCAAAAATTTTTTAGTAAACCCGTTGCTTTTCAAAAGTCAACGAGGGAGTCCAAGTCAAAGGCAGGTCCCGTCAGCAAAAAGGGAAGATAAAGAGTGTTAGAGCGGTGATGACGTTGGGGGTATATTATGCCTGTTATTAATAAACAAGGAATGGAGGAACAGGGGCAACGAAACAAAATGGACCTCTACTAACGTTCGTTACTATCTTTTTAAAATGTAAGGATTGCAAAAAGGGAATGAGAGGGATAAAAAAGCAAAGGGAATGACATCAAAAGTTAAAAGGGGGGAATATTTGCCTCTGCATATAATAGGCCCCAACAGATGAGGAGGAAAACCCAGACAAAATTAATTCCCGGGGATGAATGGGACTTTTAAAAAAGAGTTGCAGGAGGGCCTCCCGAATATATCTGGGGTTAAATCCAGTTTCGATAAAATTGGGGGTGAATGGTTTGGGGGGCCCCCCGGGGAAAACCCCTTTGTCTCATTTTTTTTGGGGTTTTCCTAGGTTTTTACACTTTCCCCCTTTTTGATAATCTATGAAATGTATTTTTTATACCTGAATAAACTTTTCAAAATATTTAAAGCCAATAATCATGAACAAGCTACAAAAGATGCAAAATAATAATTCAACCCCCTGTGGTTTTTTTGCATATGTTACTATGTACGATGATAATTGTACTTGTTTTCCCTGTACCAAATAAATTTTTTACTTTTCCCCCACACCCGAGTCAAAAAAAAATTTTTCCCCAAGACCTATTTTCCTCCAAAAACGACCCAGGGAAAAGAACACAATAGAAAATAATAAAGGACCCCAAGGGAAAATAAGCCAGATTTTTTTGGGTTACCCAAAGGTTCTGTACACATATGCTGCTATGTATGATAATCTATGTAACTGTATTTGTGTATACCTGAAAAAAACTTACTTTTTTGGGAGATCCCCCAAAAAGATAGTGGGGGTTTTTAAGGAGGTTCACCCGGGGTTTAAAAAAAGTTGCTTTCTGGGGGGGAAATGGGGGGTTTCCCCAGAAAACCAACGGTCAAACAGAAGGCTGAAAACCTGGGCTATCACATTTTAAGGGTACGGGGCCCCTAAAGGGTAATGGGAATATCAAGGACGACAGAACGTCTGGTGAAACTAATTTGGTGTGTTATACTACCAGAAAATTAAAATCAATGAGTAGTGGTCCAATTGGAAAGACGTTGACAGCATTCGGAGAAACCCCAAAGAGGGAAGGGTTTGCGCCTGCAAACTATAAACAAAAAACCCTCAACAGAGGGGGACCAAAATTAGATGGAAGAATAGATGGGGAAACATTTTTTAGCAAGGAGAAAAAAGGTGTGGTGCTAAGGACACATCCCCGGGGGGGACCTTCAGCTTGGACAAAGTCCACGGAAAGCAAATTTTTAGCCCCACAAAAAAACACTCCCCATGAAAGTAAAAAAAATTTTGGGAGAGGAGATGCAACATTCCCCCCGTGAAAAGCAGGGGCCCCAAAATACACTGGAAAAACACAATATGTGTCCGGGGGCCCCAAAACTTATCAACCGCCTCCCCAGCATACATAAGGGGGATTACCAAAGACCCCCCGGCTGCCTTCAAGGGCACTGAATAGGCACCTAAAGTCAACACCTGACCCAAAACCGGGCCGGGGTTTGTACGTCAGTTTGCGTGCGGCCAGCAGTAACAGCCTGGGTTTATCAGACCCTGATCCACAACGAAAGGCCCGGTCTCAGACTTTAGCTGCAGGGGGCCCCCCAAACCCTCTCCAGGTAACCTTTAACACGGAAATGTCTTCAGTTAAAAGTTCTTAAGGAAAATGGTAGACTGCCTCTGAAGCCTAAGGAGTGAGCTTGGGCCAAGATGTTATATCTCCAAATATTTCAGTCTTCTCAAGATAAAAAAGATGGCGATAACTGGTGGCTATTGGAAAAGGCATTGAACATACATATCTAAACGGAGAAAAGGGTCAATAGTAGAATGGCCCTTACGAAAGCTATATGGGATTAGTGGAGAGACTACTGTGCGTCTCTAAATACCACATAAACCCGTCTATATACCAGACGTTCCATAACCTGAAATTTTTTGGTAAGAGCAATGGGACGATGGGGGAGGCGTCTTTTTCCCAAAAGTACAGTATGTACCTGGTTTAAAAGGGGGAAAGAAAAATTGGCAGATTTCCACAGCGGGGGAAAGAATTTTTTGGACCAAATAAGATTAAATAATTTAAGAGGACAGGGAAGGGCTGATGGATGTAAATGCTGGGAAAATATGAATATGAATGTCAGGGCACCGATGATCGGCAACAGTAAATGTTGGCTCTAGTTCCAGAAGGGGAAAGGGACATTATAAGACTCTTCTCCCTTGAAGAAAAGTCCCAAAGGGCCCCCCTCTCTGGCAGACTTGGAGGAAAGAAACGAGAGGCATAGATGGAGCCCCCCGAGAGATACGGACAAAATAATTACCAATTTCCCCGTAACCCAAAAGTGTTTGCTGTAGTAACACCAGCAACCCAAAAAACGGGGCCGGGCCCGGAAGTATTTTCCCCTTAGGGTTTTCCGTATTTTTTTCCAGACTGCACTCGAGGAACCCTTTGACAAAAAACATAATCCCCCGCAAGTGTGTTTGGCTTCACAGATGACAAGGCGGGCGACCCCCTGTCCCAAAAATAAAGGGAGTCACTCTGTGGTCCTTTGTAACAATATCTGCCCCATGCAGTGCTTTTCCCCAAAAAGTCCCCACGAGAAAACCAGAAAAACCCAAGGGCCCGCTTTTCCCAAAGAATCCCCGCCTGAGGTTTAAGGAATGTGAAGCCACTTTAAAAATTGAGGTCGAAAATGGGTGTAACTGCTCATCAATTCAAAACCTGCTAAAAAAACACCTACTCACCCAAAACTTAATACACAATATTGCCATTCCTACAAATTAAATCATTTTCCACTGCCTCAAAATAACATTATTCATTGTTTTAAACTACCTTAGCCTCAAAACCCCTTACATAATTGCTCAAAGAACAAAAATTTTTCTCGAACTTAATCTAGTGAAAAATGTTGAAACTTATATCTCATACATGTAAAAACCCCTGTTGTAATTAATGCAACCTAATCTAATTTTGTTTATAAAGCTTACCAAATAAAAATCCATTCTCTTGTACTCCTTGAACCCTTCAATGACCATATAACCGTTACTGCAACACAAATAATTAATTTGATTTGTTTGATCTGATTTAATAATTTGCTACAAATAATAAATTTTTATGTTGATATAGTATTATAAAACTTAAAGGTTCCCCAAAAATTTTAAAACTATTATGTTTCAAAAAATTTTTATGTTCAAATTATGTTTTTAAATTTCATTGCTTAAATACTGATTATACCTATATTGTAAAAAATTTTACTATAATTTTTTCCATTTACTCTATTATAAAAATAATTAGTTGTAAGTTAATTTTGGGGTTTTCCCATAATGCCCATATAAGGGGTTTTTTCCATGTACATCCCATTTACATCTCCTTGTGCATCTTTTTTATCATTCACAAAAACTATTATTATTATTATTACGTATCATCAATAGAAGATAAAGAGGGGTCCCCACCAAAAGCAGTTTGACGTGAGTACAGGTCCCGATTCGCCCTAAAAAGCCAACATGGGCTTCGGGGGAGGTGGAGAATACGAAAGGGGAAATAAAGAAATAGGAAAATGATCGCTGTCATTAAATCTCTGAATACAGACCCAAAGGGAAAATCTAGTGCGGGTGAAGAGCAAACTGAGATATCGATGCGGGGTCAAAATGGTGGGGAAAACCCATATTTAAAACATGGAGGGGAAAAAAAGGGAAGAGTCTCAACTGGAAAGCCACGGGGTCCTTTAGACACCCAGAGGAAATGGTGAGCATTAAAAAACCCTAATAACAAAAAGTGGTGGAGGTAATGAAGAAACCAGAAACTCAGCAACCTGTGAAAAAAAGGGGGAGATACAATGAAAACCCCCCGTATACCATTTAAAAGTTTGATGGGGACTCCCGTGTAATAAAACAAAAAACATGAACAAAGATCTGATGGTAAATTTTCCCATGCGTACAAAAAGTGCACTTTCATTAAAAGGGTTTCCCGCGAGAAAAAGGGGGCCCATGAATGTAATAAAACATAGCCCAAAACAGGGTGGATAACAGTGGGGT
>WNWK01059702.1:0-10123 GCA_009830355.1 Cherax destructor | reverse complement strand
ATAAAATGTTTTTTTTGTTAATTTTTCCCCATAAGAAATAATGTAAATCCAAATAATCCATTATAGACACCCAAAAATATTAACAAAAAATATTTTATAGAGAATAACTAAAATTTTTACATACCCCTAGGGCATATAAAAACCAATTGATGTATTTGGGAGTTGACGGTCAGCGGATGGGTTTATGAAGGATGGGGTTAACCACAGAATTGATGAAAAAAAAAAGGTGAGGGGGTTTTGAGGACTGTAGAAAAAAAAAAAAAAAGTTTTTCATGAAAGCAAAGAAGGGAATGATGAGGTATAGTTTTTGATGATTTCGGTCCCCACTTTTTTGACCCCGGCCAGGGCCAGGCTTGTTGATGTGCCTTCCATCGGGGGTTTTGCTGGGGGCCTGTTTCCCCACATATCCATCACAGCCTTTTCGGGCACCTGGTGGATTTTTGTCCATTTCCCTTGAAGGCTTCTACACTTGTTCCAGCAGTGTTTTGATATCTTCGGGAAGATGTTAATAGTTTCCCCTTGGATGTTGATACGGGTTTTCCCCTTATTGCCCCCACTGCACCCCTGTTCACGGGTTTATTTTACACTTCCTCCCATATTCTCCCCCCAGGATGTTTGGCAGTGTGCAGATTTGGGACCGGGCCCCGAGTGCATTCCAGGTATATATTATCATGTATCTCTCCCCCCCACCCAATGAATAAAGTTCAAATTTTAATTTCAATAATTTAAATGCTTTACTGTCTAAGTGTCCCATAAACATCTCTGATTTTCCAGCCTGATATTTCTCCTCTTTAACAGAGCCCAGCACTGAGCAATATTCTAAATGAGGGAACAGGATTTGAAGAGTGTCACCAATGGATTATTTTGTTTTGAAAGTTCTAAACCCCCCCCCCGCATCTTCCTCGTCATGATTTTTTGCTTATTATGTTCTTGAAAGAAAGGCCCACATAAATTCCCAAGTCTTTTACAGTTCCTTTCGTCTATTTGGTGATCCTCTTGAGTTTTGTATACATTGTTCCTTTATTCTACATTTTTTCCACACCTAAAACTGGGAAATTATCACCACTGAACGCATGTTGTTTTTGCTGCTCACTGTAAAAACCCCATGTCTTCCTGTAATTTTTTAGTGTTTTTAATGACTTTCATGCTTGTTTTAGTGTCATTTACAAATAATGATACAAAACTGTGACAGATGTTTTTATCTTTCGGAGGATGAGAAAAGCAGGGGTTTGGGACAGTGCCTTGAGGAACTTAGTTTTTTACCAACTGATGCGGGATTTTTCGTTTACTACTATTTTGTGTGTTTTTTGTGTTGGGATATTGTGGAGGATCCCAAAAAAATTAGCCACAGGCCCTCATTTTGTGTATATCACCCAATTGCATTTGTCAAACGTTTTTAGAAAACCTGAGTAAATCACATCTGCATTTGGCCCCTTCCAACCCCTTTCTAACCCGGTCATAATGGTTCAGAGGGGTGACAGGCATGACCCCCTGCTCAAAAGCTGCGGGGGGTTTTTGCCGGTTGTGCGGTCCTGAAATTTCATCTGCAGTTTCATTATTTTTTCAAGATTTTTATAATTGAGAAAAAACTACTGGTCTTTTTTTTAGCTAGTGCCTACTCCCCCCAACTTTTTTATATGGGTGTGAAGCATGGGTTTAAAAAAGGGGTTAAAGCGAGGAGGGGGGGGGGGTGGATTTGGGTCATTTTAAAGGGGGGCAAGGGGGTTTAAATATTAGGGCAGAAAATTAAGGGGTGGAAATTAGAGGTGGGGGGAGTTACTAAAAGTATTATTCGGGGGAAAAAGGGGGGTTTTTGGGAGGGGGTTTGGTTTTAGGGGGATAACAAAATGGGATTTTTTGGGGGGATAAACCATGGGGGGGGGGGGTAGGGGTCCCCCTTTAAGGAGGGGGGGGGAAAAAAACGGTGCAAACCTTAGACATGGGGACATGCAAATACATATTTTTTTCCCAACAAACCGCCATATCCCACCGAAAAAACCCCCCAAAAAAAGAAACATTTTCCCACCATCATTCATACATAATCACGATTTAGAGGATTTAGATACGAAAGTTTAGATGTCACCCAAAGAGGCAATATCCCAAACCCTCCTTGGGGGCATTCTCAACCCCTCCAGAACTCACTCGGCCCATAACTGATTTCCATGTTTTTAAAATTTACCCTGCTCACCCCCAACACCTGGGGGCCCAAAAAACATTCACCCTTTTTAACACCCCCACACCCCCCTGCTAAAGGTCCGGCTCCGAAAAAGTCTCTTTTCCCCCCCCTTTTCCTTTTCCTAGGACCCCCCCCCCCCTTCCCTTTTAATAAAATTTTTACCCCCTTAAAATTTACCCCTTTTTTTTTCCCCCCAACCCCTCCTAAATGACCAAACCACTAACAACCCTTTTTCCCCCTTTTGAATATTTCAGAACCCCCAACACCCCTTTTTTTTTCCCCATGATTTCTCTGCAAAAATTTTTATTTTGGACACATTCCCCTTTAAAAAAAGACTTTCCCCACCCCTCCAGCCCCTCCTCACAAAAGCTTTTTTCCCCCATTCTTCTTTGCAGAAACCCTCTTTTCGTTCATCCCCCAAATTTAAAACAAATTTAAGTGTTTTTAAATTTTGTTTCCCGGGGAAATTTTTTAAAAACCCCAACCCAATTTACATTTATCCTTATGGGAAAAAATTTTTTCGGAACTGAAAAAAAAAGATTAAAAAAAATTTTCCAAAAACCAATCCAAAAACCCCCTTTTACCCCCATACATGCCCTGCTTTGTTCCCCCGGATAACTTTTTTTTTCTTCACAGGTCCCTTTTTTAAAACCCCACCAAATTTTTCCCCTTTATCAATTCCATGGTTTCCCTTTTCTTTCATAAACCCATCCACTGACAAGTCAACTCCCCCAAAAAACTGAAAACATTTATTTTTTTTTCCCCCCCCCCCCAATGTGATATCCAATTTTTTTTTTTTTCCTAACTCATTTGATCCCCCACCACCAAAAATATTCTAACATGGGAGAAAGGGGGAAAAAATTTTTTTTAAAAATGGATATATTCTAAAACATACATATAAAGAGGTAGTAGAAAGAAAATATTTAAAACAAAAAATTCTAACTTTTTTTTTTTAACAAGTCGGCCGCTCCCACCGGGGGGGGTGCCCCAAAAAAAAAAAAAACCCCCCAAAAAAAAATATTTCATCATCAAAACCTTTTACCCCCCTAAAAATAATCACTGTCTTTCAAAGAGTAGAATATGACAGTTTAAAAGCCCCCCCAACTGCCAAATCCCAAACCCCTTTTTAAAAAGGGGGGGTTTTTTACCCCCTTTTGGACCAACCCAAAAAAACCCAAATTTAAATTTCCCCCGCCCCCTTTTAAAAAAACTGCTCACACCCAACAGCTCGGGGGTTTCCCCAAAAAACCTTTTTTCCCATTCCCCTACCCGGGGGGCCCCCCTGCCTGAAGTCCACCCCCCCCCCAAAAAACTTCCCCTTTTCCCTCCCCCCCAACCCTTTTTTGGGGACAACCCATCCCCCCCGCCTTCCCCTTTCCCCCCCAGATTTATAGCCCCCAAGCATTCTATTTTTATCCATTCTCTCTAAATGACCAAACCCCCTCAAAAACCCCCAAAAAACTTCATTTTTAACATATACAGGGGCCCCGGCTAAAAAAAAACCCTCCCAGAAGCCTGCCGGCCAACCCCAACGAATTTATTTTCCCTTTAAAAAATAATGTCACGAGGTTCATTTCAAGCCCCCAAAAAACCCCTTTCCCCAAACACTTAAAAATTTTTTAAAGGGGGTTTTTTTGGCCCCGTAAAAATAAAAAAGTTTTAAGGGGGGGAGGTGCCAGGGCCTTTTAGAATAAAAGGGGGGGAAACAGCGGGGAAATGAAGGATCATGACAGAAATGTTAAAAGGGGGGGGTTTTAGTTTTGGGGGGGTTGGGGATTTTTTTAAAGGGGGAAAAATTTGGGGGTTGGGGAGAGAGATGAAGTTCCTTTATATAAAGGGAAAGGGGGGTAAAAAGTGTAAAAAATTTTGGGGGGAAAAAGTTTACTGAGATCCCGGGGGTGTATGGCAGGGTTTTTTTGAAAGAATTAGAGGTAAGACAGGGGGGGGGGATTGCAGATGGGGAAGGGGGCCGGGGGGAGGGATTTTAGACGGACAGGAAGCATATATGTGAAAAAGTTTTTGATAAAGGTAGAGAAATTTTCATTGCTTTTTTATTTAAAAAAGGCATATGATAGAGGGGATAGGGGAGCAATGTGGCAAATGTTGCAAGTGTAGGGAAAGGGGGTAGTAAGTTACTAAAGGGTTTAAAGATTTTTTTGGGGATAGGGGTGGGGGGTGTGTGGGGGGGGGAGATTCCCCCCGGGAAAAGGGGGGGTTTTTTAGACAGGGATGTTGCCCTTTTTAATTTTTTTAGGGGGGGGTTGAAAAAAGAAGTAAATGGGGGGGTTTTGGGGGGAGAGGGGTGGGATTAAATTATGGAGAATTAAATGCAAAATGGAGTTAAAAATTTTTTTTTTGCTGAAAAATGTGTTTGGGATTTTTTAAAAAGAAAAGGGAAAAAGGGGGGGAAAAATTTGGGGGGGGAAAAGGGGAAAAGTTAAAAGGGAACATAAGATAAGAGAAGGTGAGGGGGGTTTTCAAAGATTTAAATAAAAAAAAATTTTAATCAATTGGAGAGGGGTTTTTTGGAAGAAGTAAATGTTTTCAGATATTTGGGAGGGTTTTTAAAGGGAGGGTTTTGGAAGGATGAGGTTAAAAAAAATTTGGGAAAAGGGGAAAAAAAGGGGGGTTTGGGGTCCCGGGGGAGACAAAAACTTATCCATGGAGGAAAAAAAGGGGGAATGTAAAAATTTTGTGGACCAACATTTTAGGGGGGTGAAAGATGGTTGAAAAATGCTGCAGGGGGGAGGAGGCTGGGGGGGGGGAAGGGTTTTCAAAGGGGAAATTTTTTAAATATTATGCAAAAAATTTGGGAATGTGGAAATTGGGAGAAGGGGGGAAATTAAAAAGTATTTGTCAGAGGGCTAAAGGGGGGTTGTTGAGGTGGTTTGGTCATTTAGAGAGAAGGGATCAAAGAAAATGATTGGAGAGGGGAAAATTTGTGGGGAAGGAAGGCGGGGTGGGGGCCCCCCAAAAAAGGTTGGGGGGGGTGGAGGTTTTGGGGGGGTTTGGACTTCCAGCAAGCATGGGAGCATGTTGATGGGGAGTGAAGGGGGGCAAGGGTTTTAAAACCTGACGAGCTGTTGGAGGTGAGCAGGGAAAATTTTTTTGTGAAGGGATTCGGGAAAACCTTTTTAATTGTTTTTTTGGGGATTGCCCCCGGGGGAAATGGGCAACCTGCCCCGGGGGGGCCCTGGATATGACAGCGGGTTTTTTTCCAGCGGGTCGATTGGGGCCCCTGCAAAGACAGTGATTATGTATGAGTGTGGTGAAAGGGGAATGATGATGAAAGTATTTTTTTTTTGGGGTTTTTTTTTGGGGCACCCGTTTTTTTGGGGGAGGGCCCCCACTTGTTGAAAAATATTTTTTATATGGGGTAGTAGGATAAGAAAATTTCCCAAAAAAGGAGAAGGCCCGTTTTTTCCTTTACAGTAATTTATTTTTTTCCCCCGGCCCCCCCCCAGTCAGGACCAAAAGGGGGGGCCCCCCCGAATTTAATTAAAAAAACCAAAACAATTTTTCATTTTTTGAAAAAACCCCAAACAAGGGGCTTTTTATACAATGACCTGTTTTGGAAACTTTTAAAGACATCCCCACTGATTAAAAAAAACCCCTCTCAGAAAACTCTTTTGTCATGTCTTGTAATTAATGAAAAGCCTTGATTTTTTACCTCGCAAAAACAGCATACATCAACTTTGCTCAAATTACTAAATGTGGAAAATCTTTTTTTTTTTTCCTGTTTTTTTCACCCCCCCCCCTTTTGGGGGGGGGGGCCCTGAGTTAAAAAAAAAAAAATGGATCAAAAAAGAGAATAGGTACTAAGCCCCAACAATCCCGTAGACCCCGGGGAAAAAAAAAATTCTTCGTTTTCCCCCAAAGCTGGGTTTTAAATGGTTTTTTTAAAAATTTATTCCCCAAAGGGGAAAAATGTAAATTTTTTTAGTCCTTTAACCCCAAAAAAAATTCAAAAAACACTTAAAAATAAACTTACAAAAAAGGGTTTAGTTGGGAGGCTTTTTTTCAGGGGGCCACCAAAAATGAAAAAAAAAAAGGGGAAAAAGCTAAAAATTGTTAATAAAACCTGAGCCCATGTGTTTGTTGGTAGAGAAAGTCACCAAAAAATTGTTGAACCTCATCTGTTCTGAGATAGGGGCCCCCCTGGAGAGTCCCACACGGTACACAACACATGCATTACATTACTTGCTAACATTCTATATATACTGCCCCAAAAATAAAACTTTTAAATTAAAAGCATTCCCCCTTAATATGATGATAAAAGTGCAATTAATAAAAAAAAAAGACAATAATGTTTGGGGAAAATTTTTTATAAATAGTGCAATTTAAATTTAAAAAAAAACAATGCAGTGTAGAGTGCTAAATCTATAATACTTTTCAAGCAAAAAAAAAAAGGTGTCCCCCATTTTATGCTGCAGATATATTCCAGGCCTTCAACATTTGTACTGCCCCCCAAAAGGGGGGGAAAACAATTATGTATTATAATCAAATCCACAGGTACTTTTTTAACCATGCCAGTCACATATGGGGGCTCAATCACAACAAAATTAATAACAAACAAGAAAAAAAATGAATTTATAAAGGAGGAGAAACCTGTAATCAAAAATTTTATAATCTCACAAACTTGGGAAAAACCAGTTACCATTTTTTTTTAAACAGTGGGCCCTCGGGGTTTAAAAAAACCGAAACCCCCCCAAATTTTGGGAAAATAATTTTTTTAAAAACTTTTTGGGGAAAAAATTTGGGGGGGAAATAGACTAACCTACGGGGAAATTTTTTCCCTTTAAAAGGGGGAAATTGCTCGGAATGGCAGAGGACTTGGGGGGGAAATTTTTTTTAAAAATTGGGGGGGACTTATTCCAAAAACACAAATGACATCACCATCCAATAGCCCAATCCCTGTAATATGCATTTAGGAATGCACGGGGACATTTATAAAATTTAAAACAAAATGCAGTAGTCTGCATTACAGTAAATCTATTATATTCTGTGTGAAAAAAATTACGGGGGAAAAAAGAAAAAGTAAGAGAGGCCTGGGGACGAACAATTAACAGGGGAAAAGTTGTTTTAGTGCCGGGAAATTTTTTTTCATTGTTTATTCTAAACCCTTTTTTTTTAAAAAATTTTGGGAATTTTTTAATTTTTTGTGAAACGGGCCCAAAAATTCCCAAATTTTTCATCTTTTTTAGGGGGGAGTTGAAATGGGCAGTTTCTTTTACCAATGAATAAAAAAAAAAAAAAAATTTTAATTTTAACGAACAAAAGAAATGGCCAAAACAGGGCCGTGGGAAAAACCAATGCAAAAAAACCGCAGAAACCACTAATTTTTGAGAGCATAATGCAATTTTTCCCCCAAAAAATTTTTGTATTTTTTGGGTTAAAACCCTTTGGGAAAAAAAATTCCCCTTTTACAAAAAAAAAAGTTTTTTTTTTTAAATTTTTTTACCCTGAGAGTTTTTAGATCAGGGGCCCCACCCTAAAAGGGGGTTAATGGTCTGAGGGACCAAAAAGTTTTTTTAAGTTCCCCTTATTAACCCTTTCGGGTTATTGACATAGACGGCTTCCCGGGGGTTTTTGACGACTAGTACCCCTTTTAAATTCGGGCCCCCCAAATAAGCAAAAAAGGGGTGTTGGGGCCCAGAGGGAATAGAAGGGGCCCCGGGGGCCCAGTGGAAAAAAACCCCTGCACCCACAGGGGAAAAGAGGAAAAAAACCTGACCGTGTTTTTAAAAAAAAGCGATTTTCAGTCTATTTTCATGGTATTTATTGATTTTATTCTCGTTTTCTTGGTCCATTTGATAGATTGGAAGATATATTACAGAAATAGAGATGATTTTGATTGGTTTGACAAAACGACAAGTCCCTTTTGAAATTTCTAAAAGAGCAAAAATTGTTTTTTTGACGATGTTTAAGAGTAAACAAATCACACCATGCATCCAATAAAACCCCAACTGACGAGTTTAATATTCATGCCCCAAGTGCTCTAATATTTTTATACCATTTTACAATGATGCAGTTGATACATAACAGTAAATTTTTCTATGTGTTTTGAGAATAAAAATTCAAATGAAAAGCAAAAGTAATGTAAGAGGGGCCAAATTTTTGACTAATGAACAGAGAAGACGTTATTTTAGTGCCAGGAATGTCTGCCTTGATTTTGGACCCTATTTTGAAAATTAAATTTTGAAATTTGTGTGAAATTGGCCAAATTGGATTTTTTGACCACTATTTTGGGTAGTTGTAATAGGTAAATAGGCGGTTTCTTGTATTCAATCGATAGAAGAAATGGAGTTTAAAAATAGCCAAAATTTTTGTTTCCTGAAACATTGGAATTTGCCGAAAATAGGGGCGGGGCAAAAACCCCATGCGTAAGTGTCCCTGGTGCCGCTAACTTCGCGAAAGCATAACCTTAGTTTTTATCAAATTTTAATTTTTTTGGCGTTATGATCGGAAAAAAATTCTCTTTTCATTTTGTAAGAAAAAAAAATTTTTTTTTTTTTAAAATTTTTGAACCCTGGGGAACGAGTTTCGGGGACCCCCCCTTGGGCCCCGAAAGGGTTAACTATGGGCCCTTTGTCAATTTTTCCAGCCACAGTATTGTAACTGTTATTCTTCCTAAATTTTAAAAACACCATTTCTGCAACTTTTATTCTTCGTAATTTTAATATTACACCCGGGTTTTTATTGTGGTGTTTGTTAAGATACAATGGGTAAAGGGGGGTTTCATCAGATATGTTGCTTTAACTAAGAATTTTTGCAAAACCAAAACAAGCAAAACAATGATGAAGCAATTGAAAAGTAACTACATATAGTCAAAGTTTTTAAAATTTTCAAGGGGGCGGTTTTTTAGAACATTGGGTTCATTTTGAGTTTGAAAGACCATCATTTTCTATATACAGTGGTACCCGGGGAACAATATTTTTCGTTCCAGAATGCTGTTCAAGTGCCATTACCAAACAAATTTATCCCCATAAGGAATAATGTAAAATAGACTAGTCCTTTTAGACCCCAAAATACACCCCTTTCAAAAGCATTTAAAAAATAAACTTTCATAAAAGGGCTTTTGGGGACCATCGGAACCCAGGTACCACTGTACAGTGGACCCCCCGAAACCCTTAAAAAATTCACTCCTAAATCTGCCTGGCCTTTGGAACGAATTTACCCCTTAAGGGAAAAAGTCAGTAGGTTAACTATTTAGACCCCCAAAAATAAACTTCCACAAGCAATGACAAATTTACTTTCATAATTTAAAAATTTTCCCGGGTTTTTAAAAAATTGGGGGGCCACTGTATATCCTAATCTGTTTAATACTGACAATCGGGAGAAAAAATATTCAGAAGGGGGATTGGACATGGGAAACCCATTGAATGCATTTTTTAAGATTCATGGTAGTTTTCAATTTAGGAACCATGTACCAAGCTAAAAATAAATAAACCATACCACGGGCGGGATTATACTGACGAGGAGTCGTAAAAACCCCGGCCAGGGCTAAAACCACTGGGCCAGCTGGCTTTTGAGCTGGCCTGGAGTTTTACGACTCACTCGCCCACAAGTTCAATCCCGCCCATGGATTTTGTTTGCAATCGTGTCATTACGCTAAAAAAATAAGTGGGCCCCCGGTTTACGGTCATAATTGCTCCAAATCGTTTTAATGGAAAAGAATTTATTAACTTAAGGAATGATGTAAATTAGAGTAGTCTTTTTTGGGCTGCCAAACATACACTTACAAAAGCACTTTTTAAAAAAACACTTACATAAATGTTTAGTGTTTGGGGCCCAACTGGGGGTCCACTGTCTTGCATTGAAAACCCCTGAATTAAAAGCCCGTGAGTTTGGGAAAATTTTTATACAGTTTTTATGGTATAATTATATACCTATCACACCTACTATACCCCCACATGATGTAATACTGTATAAACTAACCACTAATAT
>WNWK01059701.1:0-10123 GCA_009830355.1 Cherax destructor | reverse complement strand
AAAAAGGTTTTGAAAAGCATAAAGTCTAAAACGTCGAAATATGCAATAAAAAAAATTTTAGCACTTTTTTCTGAGTTTTTTAATGTTTCATGTATTTTTCGATAATAATATGAAATATTCTATAAAAATATTGTTTTTATAGTTTTTTAATGGGTTTTTTTAAAAATATGTAAATAATTAATAAATATTCAAAATGCTATAAAAATTGTTTTTTTTGTTTTTTTACTTTAAGGCTTTTTCAAGGATTTTCTAAAAAACTATTTTTAGATAAAAATACCTATATAAGCTTCTCAAAGAAAATCAAAAAAATTTTCTTATTTTTCCCCAAAAAATTTAATTGCAGTAGAAATTATATTTAAAATGTGAAAATCTAATATTTTGGTAAAAATGATTTTTCCCCAAAAAAGCACTCAAACCTTAAAACGTCGAAATATGCAATAAAATACGATTTTACACTTTTTTCTGAGTTTTTTAATGTTTCATGTATTTTCAAATAATATAAATATTCTATAAAAATATTGTTTTTTAAAGATTTTTAATTGGATTTTTAAAAATATGTAAATAATTATTATATATTAAAATCTATAAAACTTGATTTTATTGCTTTTTTTGACGATTTAAGGCATTTTAAAGGTTTTTGAAAAATATTTTTAGATAAAATATAATATGATAAGCCAAAAAAAAATCATAAAATTTTGCTTATTTTTCCCCATAAATTTCAATTGCAGTAGAAATTCTATTTAAAAGGTGAAAATTAAGTATTTTAGCTAAAAATGATTTTTCCCAAAAAAGTAAACCGCTCTAAAACTTCGAAATATGCAATAAAATACGATTTTAGCACATTTTTCTGAGTTTTTATTTTTCATGTATTTTTGAAAATAATATGAAATATTCTATAAAAATTTGATTTTTATAGATTTTTAATGGGTTTTTTAAAAATATGTAAATAATTAATAAATATTCAAAAATGCTATAAAACTTGATTTTATTGCATTTTTTGACGATTTAAGGCATTTTCAAGGATTTTCTGAAAAACTATTTTTTTATATAAAATATACCTATAAGTAAGCTTCCTAAAAGAAAATCATAAAAATTTTGCTTACTTTTCCCATAAATTTCAATTGCAGTAGAAATTCTTTTTAAAAAGTGTGAAAACCCTAAGTATTTTAGCTGAAAAATGAGTTTTGCCAGAAAAGCACTCAAACCGCTCTAAAACGTCGAAATATGCAATAAAATACGATTTTAGCACATTTTTCTGAGCTTTTTAATGTTTCATGTATATTTCGAAAATAATATGAAATATTCTATAAAAATATTGATTTTTAAAGATTTTTAATGGGATTTTTAAAAATATGTAAATAATTAATAAATATTCAAAATGCTATAAAACTTGATTTTATTGCATTTTTGACGATTTAGGGCATTTTCAAGGATTTTCTGAAAAATTATTTTTTAGATAAAATATACCTATAAGTAAGCTTCCTAAAAGAAAATCATAAAATTTTGCTTACTTTTCCCAAAACAATTGCAGTAGAATTCTATTTAAAGTGTGAAAAAATTATTTTAGCTAAAAATGAGTTTTGCCAGAGAAGCACTCAAACATATAAAACGTCGAAATATGCAATAAAATACGATTTAGCACATTTTTCTGAGCTTTTAATGTTTCATGTATTTTCGAAAATAATATGAAATATTCTATAAAAATATTGATTTTTATAGATTTTTAATAGGATTTTTTAAAAATATGTAAATAATTATTAAATATTCAAAAATGCTATAAAACTTGATTTTATTGCATTTTTTTTACGATTTAAGGCATTTTCAAGGATTTTCTGAAAAACTATTTTCAAAAGAAAATCATAAAATTTTGCTTACTTTTCCCATAAATTTCAATTGCAGTAGAAATTTTATTTAAAAGTGTGAAAATCTAAGTATTTTAGCTAAAAAATGAGTTTTGTCAGAAAAGCATCAAACCGCTCTAAAACGTCGAAATATGCCATAAAATGCGATTTTATCACATTTTACTAAGCTTTTTGTTTCATGTTTTTTTCGAAAATAATATGAAATATTCTTAAAAATATTGATTTTTATAGATTTTTAAGGGGGTTTTTTTAAAAAATATGTAAATAATTAATAAATATTAAAAAATGCTATAAAACTTGATTTTTTCTTTTTTTGGAAAAAATTTAAGGCTTTTTTCAGGATTTTCTAAAAAACTATTTTTTTAGATAAAATATCCCCTTTTGAGTAAGTTTTTCAAAAAAAAAAATCAAAAAAATTTTTTGCTTATTTTTCCCATAAATTTCAATTGCAGTAGAAATTATATTTTAAAAGTGTGAAAATCTAAGTATTTATGCAAAAAAACGAGTTTTGTCAGAAAAGCATCAAACCGCTCTAAAAGCTTGAAATATCCAAAAAATGGGGTTTTAGCACATTTTTCTAGTTTTTAAATTGTTTAATGTTTTTTTTGGGAAAAAAATTAGGGGAAATATTCTAAAAAAAAATATTGTTTTTTATAGTTTTTAAAAAGGGTTTTTTTAAAAATATGTAAAAAATTTAAAAAATTTATTAAAAAACTTATAAAACTTGATTTTATTGTTTTTTTTGGACTTTTAAGGCATTTTAAAGGATTTTCTGAAAAACTTTTTTTTTTAGATAAAATATACCTATGAGTAAGCTTCTAAAAAGAAAATCATAAAATTTTTTTTATTTTTCCCCTAAATTTAAATTTAAAAGTAAAAATTTATTTAAAAGTGTGAAAACCCCTAAGATTTAGGTAAAAAATTGGTTTTCCAAAAAAGCCTAAACCACTCTAAAACGTCAAAATATAAATAAAATAAGGTTTTAGAAAATTTTTTTTCGGGTTTTTTAAGGGGGGGCGAATGAATTAATTTTTTTCTTTTTTGATCTAATTTCAATGAGTTTTTTTACAGTGATTTTTTACAGCTTTTAAAAATTTATACACTGTTTTTGTTATGTTTTTTTCCCTTTTAGGTTAGATAAAAAAAATAAAATGTCCCAAAATTTTTGGGTTCAAAAAACCATAAATTTCAAAAAATTTGGGGAAGATGTACAATGCTCTGGGTTAACATCAGATGAAAGAAAAAAGGCTATATAATTGTTGACCCAACCCTTTTTAAACAAAAATGTCAGTATATTCCATTAAAAAAAATGTTGAAGTTAGTGATTTTGTTTTTGCCATTTTTTTGGGGAAAAAAAATCAAAAAAACAAATTAAAGATATGGGAAATCCTTCATGGGTGGTTGTAGAGCCATCATTACTAATAATGGGGAAAAAATTGACAATCCTATTAATACTTTTTCGCAAAACATTAAAAACAATGTAAATTAATTTATTTCTGAGTTATTAATATTTTTTTTTCTGTGAAACTCTATGGATATGGCACGCTAAATCTCAGCGAGTTGCATGCATCAGCACTTGTTGGGGACCCCAGAGGCCACCCGAGGTGCCATGAGTCCCTGCATGAATGGAGGATCGAGATGTTGCTATGTAGAGTTTTTTTAAAGAAATAATCATAAAAATTTTTAATTTTTTCAGAGATAAAACTAAAAAAAAAAAACTTTTAAATTTGGGAACATGTATTTTTAAGACAGCAAGAACAAAAAAAAAAAAAAACATTTAAGGAAAAAAAAAATACTTAGGGAAAAGTGATATAAACAAACTGATTACACCAAAATGTTGCCAAAAATGATGCCAAATTTTTTTTTGGTAACAAAAAATTTTTTTTCCCCCAAAATTTTTAATCTTCCTTTAAATTTTCTTGACAACGCCCGCCCCACCCTTAATTTCCCTGTATTTTTTGAAAATAAATGAAATATTCTAAAAAAAATTGATTTTTTTAGATTTTTTAAAGGGATTTTTTAATAAAAATATGTAAATAATTAATAAATATTCAAAATGCTATAAAACTTATTTTATTGCATTTTTGACGATTTAAGGCATTTTCAAGGATTTTGAAACTATTTTTAGATAAAATATACTATGAGCTTCCAAAAGAAAATCATAAAATTTTGCTTACTTTTCCCATAAATTTCAATTGCAGTAGAAATTCTATTTAAAAGTGTGAAAATCTAAGTATTTTAGCTAAAAAATGAGTTTTGTCAGAAAAGCATCAAACCGCTCTAAAACGTCGAAATATGCCATAAAATGCGATTTTATCACATTTTACTAAGCTTTTTAATGTTTCATGTATATTTCGAAAATAATATGAAATATTCTATAAAAATATTGATTTTTTATAGATTTTTAATGGGATTTTTAAAAATATTTAAATAATTATAAATATTCAAAATGCTATAAAACGTTTTTTATTGCATTTTTTGACGATTTAAGGCATTTTCAAGGATTTTCTGAAAAACTATTTTTTTAGATAAAATATACCTATAAGTAAGCTTCCTCAAAGAAAATCATAAAATTTTGCTTACTTTTCCCATAAATTTCAATTGCAGTAGAAATTATATTTAAAAGTGTGAAAATCTAAGTATTTTAGCTGAAAAATGAGTTTTGCCAGAAAAGCACTCAAACCGCTCTAAAACGTCGAAATATGCCAAAATCGATTTTAGCACATTTTTCTGAGCTTTTTAATGTTTCATGTATATTTCGAAAATAATATGAAATATTCTAAAAAAATATTGATTTTTATGATTTTTAATGGGATTTTTAAAAATATGTAAATAATTATAAATATTCAAAATGCTATAAAACTTGATTTTATTGCATTTTTTGACGATTTAAGGCATTTTCAAGGATTTTCTGAAAAATTATTTTTTAGATAAAATATACCTATAAGTAAGCTTCCTAAAAGAAAATCATAAAATTTTGCTTACTTTTCCCATAAATTTCAATTGCAGTAGAAATTTATTTAAAAGTGTGAAAATCTAAGTATTTTAGCTGAAAAATGAGTTTTGCCAGAAAAGCACTCAAACCGCTCTAAAACGTCGAAATATGCAATAAAATACGATTTTAGCACATTTTTCTGAGCTTTTTAATGTTTCATGTATATTTCGAAAATAATATGAAATATTCTATAAAAATATTGATTTTTATAGATTTTTAATGGGATTTTTTAAAAATATGTAAATAATTAATAATATTCAAAATGCTATAAAACTTATTTTATTGCTTTTTTTGACGATTTAGGATTTTCAGATTTTCTGAAAATATTTTTAGATAAATATACCTATAGTAAGCTTCTAAAAGAAAATCATAAATTTTGTTACTTTCCCATAAATTTCAATTGAAAGAAATTTATTTAAAAGTGTGAAAATCTGTTTTAGCAAAATAGTTTTGCAAAAAGCATCAAACGCTTAAAACGTCGAAATATGCATAAAATCGATTTTAGCACATTTTCTAGCTTTTAATGTTCATGTATTTTCGAAAATAATTGAAATATTTATAAAAATATTGATTTTATAGATTTTAATGGATTTTTAAAATATAAATAATTAATAAATATTCAAAATGCTATAAACTTATTTTATTGCATTTTTGGATTTACATTTTAAGGATTTTCTAAAAAAAAAACCTATTTTCAAAAGAAATCATAAATTTCTTACTTTTCCCATAAATTTCAATTCAGTGAAATTTATTTAAAGGGAAAATCTATTTTAGCTAAAAATGAGTTTTCGAAAAGCATCAAACCGCTCTAAACGTCGAAATATGCAAAATCGATTTACACATTTTCTACAATTTCATGTATTTTCGAAAATATGAAATATTCTATAAAAATATTGATTTTTATAGATTTTTAATGGATTTTTAAAAATATTAAATAATTATAATATTCAAAATCTATAAAATTTTTTATTGCATTTTACGATTAAGGATTTTCAAGGATTTTTGAAAATTTTTTTAGATAAATATACTAAGTAAGCTTCCTAAAGAAATATAAATTTTGTTACTTTTCCCATAAATTTAATTGCAGTAGAAATTTATTTAAAGTGTGAAAATCTAAGATTTTAGCTGAAAAAGTTTTGCCAGAAAGCACTCAAACGCTTAAAACGTCGAAATATGCAATAAAATACGATTTTAGCACATTTTCTGAGCTTTTTAATGTTTCATGTATATTTCGAAAATAATATGAAATATTCTATAAAAATATTGATTTTTATAGATTTTTATGGGATTTTAAAAATATGTAAATAATTATAATATTCAAAAATGCTATAAAACTTATTTTATTGCATTTTTTGACGATTTAAGGCATTTTCAAGGATTTTCTGAAAACTATTTTTTAGATAAAATATACTATAGTAAGCTTCCTCAAAGAAAATCATAAAATTTTGCTTACTTTTCCATAAATTTCAATTCAGTAGAAATTTATTTAAAAGTGTGAAAATCTAAGTATTTTAGCTGAAAATGAGTTTTGCCAGAAAAGCACTCAAACCGCTCTAAAACGTCGAAATATGCAATAAAATACGATTTTAGCACATTTTTCTGAGCTTTTTAATGTTTCATGTATTTTCGAAAATAATATGAAATATTCTATAAAAATATTGATTTTATAGATTTTTAATGGGATTTTAAAATATGTAAATAATTATAAATATTCAAAATGCTATAAAACTTGATTTTATTGCATTTTTTGACGATTTAAAAAAAAAAAAAAAAAAAAAAAAAAAAAAAAAAAAAAAAAAAAAAAAAAAAAAAAAAAAAAAAAAAAAAAAAAAAAAAAATTTTGAAAACTATTTTTAGATAAAATATACCTATGGTAACTTCTCAAAGAAAATCATAAAATTTTGCTTACTTTTCCCATAAATTTCAATTGCATAGAAATTCTATTTAAAAGTGGAAAATCTAGTATTTTAGCTAAAAAATGAGTTTTGCAAAAGCATCAACCTCTAAAACGTCGAAATATCAAATACGATTTGCTTTTTCTACTTTTATGTTTCATGTATATTTGAAAATAAGAATATTCTATAAATATTGATTTTTATAGATTTTTAAGGGATTTTAAAAATATGTAAATAATTAATACATATTCAAAATGCTATAAAATTTGATTTTTGCATTTTTTAACATTAAGGATTTTCAAGTTTTCTGAAAAATTATTTTTAGATAGAATATACCTATAAGTAAGCTTCCTAAAAGAAAATTATAAAATTTTGCTTATTTTCCCATAAATTTCAATTGCAGAAATTTATTTAAAAGTGTGAAAATCATTTTAGTAAAAATGAGTTTGCCAGAAAAGCACTCAAACCGCTCTAAAACGTCGAAATATCATAAAATACGATTTTAGCACATTTCTGAGCTTTTAATGTTTCATGTATTTTTCGAAAATAATATGAAATATTCTATAAAAATATTGATTTTATAGATTTTAATGGATTTTAAAAATATGTAAATAATTAATAAATATTCAAAAATGCTATAAAACTTGATTTTTGCATTTTGATAGGCATTTTCAAGTTTTGAAACTATTTTTAGATAAAATAAATATGGTAACTTCTAAAGAAAATCATAAATTTTGCTTACTTTCCAAAACAATTGCATAGAAATTTATTTAAAAGTGTGAAAATCTAAGATTTTGGGAAAATGAGTTTTAGAAAGATCAACGCTTAAAACGTCAAATATGCAAAATCGATTTTGCATTTTCAACTTTTAATGTTTCATGTATTTTTCGAAAATAATATTTAAAATTAAGTTTATGTTTTAAAATAATAATAAATATTAAAAATGCTATAAAACTTTTATTGCATTTTGACGATTAAATTTTCGGATTTTTGAAAACTATTTTTGATAAAATTTTAAATACTTCCGAAAATCTAATTTGCTTATTTTCCATAATTTCAATTGCAATAGAAATTATTTAAAGTGTGAAATCTAGTATTTTATAAAATGAGTTTGTCAGAAAAGCATCAAACGCTCTAAACGTCGAAATATGCCATAAAGGATTTTACACATTTTTCCTTTTATGTTTCTGTATATTTCGAAAATAATATAAATATTCTATAAAATATTGATTTTATAGATTTTAATGGATTTAAAATATGTAAATAATTAATAAATATTCAAAATGCTATAAACGTTTTTGCATTTGCGATTTAAGGCATTTAAAGTTTTTGAAAACTATTTTTAGATAAAATATACTATGAGTAACTTCCAAAAAATCATAAATTTTCTTTTTAATGTTTCATGTATTTTCGAAAATAATATGAAATATTCTATAAAAATATTGATTTTTATAGATTTTTAATGGATTTTTAAAAATATGTAAATAATTAATAAATATTCAAAAATGCTATAAAACTTGATTTTATTGCATTTTTGACAATTTAGGCATTTTCAAGGATTTTTGAAAACTATTTTTAGATAAAATATACCTATGAGTAAGCTTCCTAAAGAAAATCATAAAATTTTGCTTACTTTTCCATAAATTTCAATTGCAGTGAAATTCTATTTAAAGTGTGAAAATCTAAGTATTTTAGCTAAAAATGAGTTTGCCAGAAACACTCAAACCGCTCTAAAACGTCGAAATATGCAATAAAATGGATTTTAGCACATTTTCTGAGCTTTTAATGTTTCATGTATTTTCGAAAATAATATGAAATATTCTTAAAAATATTGATTTTTATAGATTTTATGGGATTTTTAAAAATATGTAAATAATTTATAAATATTCAAAAATGCTATAAAACTTGATTTTATTGCATTTTTGACGATTTAAGGCATTTTCAAGGTTTTCTAAAAACTATTTTTAGATAAATATACCTATAAGTAAGCTTCCTAAAGAAAATCATAAAATTTTGCTTACTTTTCCCATAAATTTCAATTGCAGTAGAAATTCTATTTAAAAGTGTGAAAATCTAAGTATTTTAGCTGAAAAATGAGTTTTGCCAGAAAAGCACTCAAACCGCTCTAAAACGTCGAAATATGCAATAAAATGCGATTTTGCACATTTTTCTGAGCTTTTAATGTTTCATGTATATTTCGAAAATAATATGAAATATTCTATAAAAATATTGATTTTTATAGATTTTTAATGGGATTTTTAAAAATATGTAAATAATTAATAAATATTCAAAAATGCTATAAAACTTGATTTTATTGCATTTTTGACGATTTAGGGCATTTTCAAGGATTTTCTGAAAATATTTTTAGATAAAATATACCTATAGTAAGCTTCCTAAAAGAAAATCATAAAATTTTGCTTACTTTTCCCATAAATTTCAATTGCAGTAGAAATTCTATTTAAAAGTGTGAAAATCTAAGTATTTTAGCTGAAAAATGAGTTTTGCCAGAAAAGCACTCAAACCGCTCTAAAACGTCGAAATATGCAATAAAATACGATTTTAGCACATTTTTCTGAGCTTTTTAATGTTTCATGTATTTTTCGAAAATAATATGAATATTCTAAAATATGATTTTATAATTTTTATGGTTTTTAAAAATTAATATTTAATTTAAAATTATAAATTTTTCAAAAGGTTTTATTTAAAACTATTTTTAGATAAAATATACCTATGGTAAGCTTCAAAAGAAAATCATAAAATTTTCATTTTCCCATAAATTTAATTGAGTAAATTTATTTAAAAGTGTGAAAATCTAAGTATTTTAGCAAAAATGAGTTTTGAAAAACTAAACGCTCTAAACGTCGAAATATGCTAAAATACGTTTTGCACATTTTCTGGCTTATGTTTCATGTATATTTCGAAAATAATATAAATATTCTAAAAAATATTGATTTTATAGATTTTAATGGGATTTTTTAAAATATGTAAATATTTATAATATTAAAATGCTATAAAACTTATTTTATTGCATTTTTGACGATTTAAGGCATTTCAAGGATTTTCTGAAATTTTTTTAGATAAAATACCTATAAGTAAGTTCCTAAAGAAAATCATAAAATTTTGCTTACTTTTCCAAATTTAATGGTAAAATTTATTAAAAGTGTGAAATCTATATTTTGCTAAAATGAGTTTTGCCAGAAACTCAAAGCAAAACGTCAAATATGCAAAAAATGATTTTGCATTTCGAGCTTTAATGTTTCATGTATTTTTCGAAAATAATATGAAATTTCAAAAATGATTTTTAGATTTTTAATGATTTTAAAAATATGTAAATATTTAAATATTCAAAATGTATAAAACTTATTTTTTTG
>WNWK01059700.1:0-10124 GCA_009830355.1 Cherax destructor | reverse complement strand
TACATTGTAAAAACCGATACCATAATCTGAAAATGAAATAAAATTTGTTTGTTTGTTTGTTTGTTAAATCTGACCTAGCTGGTATAACTGTTGTAAATATTGCAGAGGCCTAACCAAACTGTGGCTCCTTGCAAATTTACTGAAAGTAATTAAATATACAAGTTTCCTCCCCTGGCTTATTTGGGTAATCACAAACAAACAAACAAACAAACAAATTTTATTTCATTGCGGGTTACATGGGTATGGAAATTACAATGTAAATTGAGGCAAGGGAGAGCCACTGACATGCCATGGCATTAGGGGCAGCTTATTCTAGTCCTTAAAAACTATGTACTTAATATTAGAGAAATTTATTGAGTTTATTCTAGTTAAAAATTATTTTCAAAATTACAATATGATGAAATTTTACTGTTTAAATTATTATATAATGATATTAGATCTTAGATTGTTACAGGTGTTAAGATTCTTGAATGATAATATGGAATTGAGATTATCTTAAGGAAAATAACATTGAGCATTTTTGACATTAACTTATAATATGAGTAGGGGGTAACATAATAGTAACATATTATTAAAAATTGAGATTATCGTATAGGAAAGTAACAATGAGCATTTTCAAAGTAGTTTATAGCATGATCATTTAGGTTTGGGTGAGTAGGTGGTTTTGAGTTGAGTCTTAAATTGATTTTCAGACAAGATTATCTTAATATTTACTGGTAATGAATTCCAGATTCTGGGGCCCTTTATGTGCATAGAATTTTTTAATTTTGGGTTGATATGAACACGGGGTATATCAAAAAATGATCTGTGTCTTTTGTTGTTCATGGGTCCTATTAAAGTTGGTGAGGAGAGTTTTGAGCAGGGTTTATATTAGATGTAAAGTTTTATATATGTAGGGCACAAGAGTAAGTATGAATGTTCTTTACGGTGAGTAGTTTGAGACTTTGAATATTGGTGGAGTATGCTGTCTAGAGGGGAATTTGTTATCATTCTGACTGCGGCCTTTTGTTGTGTTATGAGTGGTCTAAGGTGATTTAACGTTGTTGATCCCCATGCACAGATTCCATAGGTGAGATACGGGTAGATAAGTGAATGATATATGCAAGGAGAGCTGATTGAGGTACATAATAGCGTATCTTTGATAATATGCCTACTGTCTTCGAGATTTTTTTGGGAAATTTGTTGTATATGTGTTTGGAATTTAAGGCTACTGTCAAGGTGGATTCCTGGGAAATTTTTCCCCTCTGTGAGTCTTGTGATGGGTGTACCATTAAGTGTTATGTTAAGTGGAACATTTGTGGCTTTGCTTCCAAACTGTATGAAGTAGGTCTTGTCAGTATTGAGAGTAAGCTTGTTAGTCGTCATCCATGTTGATATTTTCTGTAATTCGCATTAACAGTGTTGGCCAGTATAACTGGATTTGGGTGAGAGAAGACATATGTTGTGTCATCTGCAAATAAAATGGGTTTGAGTAGTTGTGATGCATTCGGTAGGTCATTTATGTAAATGAGGAATAGGAGTAAATAATTAAACTCACAAGCCTAACTAGCCTACTCTGGCCTGCCTGTAAATTACTGTAAATAGACTAAATTTACATGCTTAACTAGCCTACTCTGGCCTGCCTGTAAATTACTGTAAATAGATTAAATTTACAAGCTTAACTAGCCTACTCTGGCCTGCCTGTAAATTACTGTAAATAGATTAAATTTCAAGCTTAACTAGCCTACTCTGGCCTGCCTCTAAATTACTGTAAATAGATTAAACTTACAAGCTTAACTAGCCTACTCTGGCCTGCTTCTAAATTACTGCAAATAGATTAAATTTACAAGCTTAACTAGCCTACTCTGGCCTCCCTCTAAATTACTGTAAATAGATTAAATTTACAAGCTTAACTAGTCTACTCTGGCCTGCCTGTAAATTACTGTAAATAAATTAAATTTACAAACTTAACCAGCCTACTCTGGCCTGCCTGTAAATTACTGTAAATAATAAACTTCCAAGTAGTTAGCTTAGCCTAGCTTAGCTTGTGTAAGTCTCTGGGCCTAGGTGTGCTAACTTAACCTAACTTTGATAATGCCTGGTACATTAACTGTGGCCTAGCTAAGTTAAGACTAATCTGCCTGCTAAACTAGCTATTCCACATTTCGGTTGCGAAGGAGCATGTGGAAATTTGTCTTGGGACTGCCTCCTTGTAAGATGCCCCCCTGGCAATCACTGTTGACACCCACACTCTGAAACTGCTCCTCTCAGGCTCACAAGTGGCTTATACCTGGAGTATACCTGGAGAGATTTCCCAAAGGGTCAATGCCCCTGCAGCCCGGTCTGTGACCAGGCCTCATGTTGGATCAGAGCCTGATCAACCAGGTTGTTACTGCTGGACGCACGCAGTCCAACGTATGAACCACAGCCTGGCTGGTCAGGTACCGACTTTAGGTGCCTGTCCAGTGCCTGCTTGAAGACAGCCAGGAGTTTGTTGGTAATCCCCTGATGTATGCTGGGAGGCAGTTGAACAGTCTTGGGCCCCCTCACACATATTGTGTTGTCTCTCAACGTGCTAGTGGCACCCCTGCTTTTCATTGGGAGGATGTTACATCGCCTGCCGAGTCTTTTGCTTTCGTAGGGAGTGACTCTCGTGTGCAAGTTTGGTACTAATCCTCGAGAATTTTCCATGTGTATATAATAATGTATCTCTCCTGCCTGTGTTTCAGGGAGTACAGGTTTAGGAACTTCAAGCGTTCCCAGTAATTGAGGTGGTTTATTGTAGTTATCGTGCCGTGAAGGTTCTCTGCACATTTTCTACGTCAGCAATTTCACCTGCCTTGAAGGTGCAGTTAGTGTGCAGCAATATTCCAGCCTAGATAGAACAAGCGACCTGAAAAGTGTCAACATGGGCTTGGTATCCCTGGTTTTGAAGATTCTCATTATCCATTCTGTCATTTTTCTAGCAGATGCGATTGCTACGGTGTTATGGTCCTTGAAGGTGAAATCCTCTGACATGATCACTCCCAGGTCTTTGACATTAGTTTTTCGCTCTATTGTGTGGTTGGAATTTGTTTTGTACTCCGATGAGATTTTAATTTCTTCGTTTTCCATATCTGAGTAATTGAAATTTCTCATCATTGAACTTCATATTGTTTTCTGCAGCCCATTTAAAGATTTGGTTTATGTCTGCTTGGAGTCTTGCAGTGTCTTCAACGGTGGACACTGTCATACAGATTCGGGTGTCATCTGCAAAGGAAGACATGGCACTGTGGCTTATATCCCTGTCTATGTCCGATATGAGGATGAGGAACAGGATGGGACCGAGTACTGTGCCTTGTGGAACAGAGCTTTTCACTGTAGCCGCCTCAGATTTTACTCTGTTGACTACTACTCTTTGTGTTCTACTTGTTAGGAAATTATAGATCCATCTACTAACTTTTCCTGTTATTCCTTTATCACGCATTTTGTGTGCTATTACACCATGGTCACACTTGTCAAAGGCTTTTGCAAAGTCTGTGTATATAACATCTGCATTTTGTTTGTCTTCAAGAGCATCCAGAACCTTGTCGAAGTGGTCCAGTAGTTGAGACAGACAGGAGCGACCTGCTCTAAACCCATGCTGCCCTGGGTTGTGTAATTGATGGGTATCTAGATGAGTGGCGATCTTGCTTCTTAGAACCCTTTTAAAGATTTTTATGATATGGGACGTTAGTGCTATTGGTCTGTAGTTCTTTACTATTGCTTTACTGCCCCCTTTGTGGAGTGGGGCTGTCTGTTGTTTTAGTAACTGCTGGACGACCCCAGTGTCCATGCTCTCTCTCCATAGGATGTTAAAAGCACGTGATAGGGGCTTCTTGCAGTTCTTGATGAACACGGAGTTCCATGAGTCTGGGTCTGGAGCGGAGTGCATGGGCATGTCATTTATTGCCTTTTCGAAGTCATTTGGCGTCATGAAATAAGATACCAATTGTACTAAGCAAATTTCCTAAATTTGCTTGTAACAGATAATTGAAATGTAGATATAAATCCAAATGTACAATTGTTAACCCCTTTGGGGCCTAGTGCCTAGGCCTTTTGTGTATCCATATGCTCTTGCGCTACCGTCCACAGGATGGATATGGGGTGCACAATAAACTAGCCACTTCAGTGGCAAAATCTAATCTAATCTTGGCATCAGGGTAATGTCAGATAGGCATGCATCTGCCAAGTTCTGTGGCACTCTCATAAAAAATTCATTTAGGTCTTCGACTTTCAGTCTGGTTAGCGGCTCGCTAAAAACTGAGTCATACTGGGACTTTAGTAACTCACTCATTTCCTTGCTGTCATCTGTGTAGGACCCATCCCGTTTAAGTAGGGGCCCAATACTGGATGTTGTTCTCGACTTTGATTTGGCATAAGAAAAGAAATACTTTAGGTTTCTTTCAATTTCATTTATGGCTTTTAGTTCTTCCCGCGTTTCTTGATTCCTGTAAGATTCGCTTAGTTTTAATTCGATATTTGCTATTTCTCTGACCAGCGTCACCCTACGTATTTCAGATATATTGGCCTCTTGTAGTCGCTCCGTTATTCTCTGCCTTCGCCTGTATAGAGAGCGCCTCTCTCTTTCTAGTTTACATCTTCTTTTCCTTAAGGGAATTTGCCTTGAGCAAACCTCAAGTGTCACAGAGTTAATTTGTTCAAGACATAGGTTAGGATCCGTGATGCTTAGGCTATCTTACCAGTTTATATCATTTAGGACTTGGTTTACTTGGTCCCACTTTATGGTTTTGTTATTGAAGTTGAATTTGGAGAAGGCTCCTCGCGGCTGATCACATTTTGTCGATCTGGGGCTCCCCGCATACATGTCTGGACCTCTATTATGTTTTGATCTGAGTATATTGTTTTTGATATGATGACATTTCGTATCAGATCATCATTGTTGGTGAAGATAAGGTCCAGCGTATTCTATAATCTTGTAGGCTCTACTGGTTTAAGGTGAATTTGGTGCAGAGATTTAAAAGTTCATGTGTGTGCGAGTTTTCATCTGAGCTGCCTCCTGGTGTTATCTCTGGTCTGTTAGCTCTCACTATTCTTCACCCCCTTTTTCCACCTGGTGAGAGGTGAAGTGCGAGGCTCTGGCCAAGGGAATTTCACTGGACTAGCTGCTCCCAACACCACTGTAAGTATTCACAGCTGCTCCTGTCTTAATTTATTTTATTTAAGAGCTTCACTCCTACTTTAATGATGGAGACTTTATTATGCTATGCCTTGCCTTGCCTTAAAGTAAAGTACTTTGTTTAATTCTCTCACCATTTCTTTTAAATAACTTATGCTCACCATGAGTGATTATTAGAGTGGTGAGTAATTATGTCTTTTGATTTCATTACAGCCTTCTGGGCCAGCTAGGGTCATCTGGCACAAAGCCGATGGTGTCTGACGGAGCAATACCTATAGAAACTTGTTTTGGGACTGCCTTCTTGTGGGCTGCACTCTGAGCAAGCACTGTTGACACCGACACTCTGAGACACTTCTCTCAGACTTACAAGTGGCTATGGGACAAATTTCTAACTGACTGCAGTAAAAGGAATTCCCCACTACATGCACGATACTGAAAGGGTTTAACTTACTTGATGGAGTGGACATGTGTCTCCTAGTCTTCCTAAGCTATAACCCCCTCCAAACACCATGTGAAGGGAAGAGCCTTAATCTGCTAAAATGCGTCCGACCGCACGAGAGACCCCAAACAAAACCTACACACGTTTCCCCCAGAAAACTGGCCAGATACTGGGTCTGGATGGAGTGAGATATCCTCAGTACTTCAGGATATCTCTTCCGTGCCCCCGGGACAGATGTTGAGTCACGTGGGGGTTGCTGCCTGTTCGCAGCGCTTGTTCTCTCTTTGAAGTCTGATCTGGTAAGAAGGAGTCAGCATCACTCCCGCTTAGATTCAAGTGTGGGCTGCTAGTTCTCTCTAGCTAACATAACCCAAGGTTCGTCTATTTGGGGCTTATATCTACCTATATTAAGGTGCTAGAACTACATTATTAATATCTAACGTTGCCTCAATAATCCTAATATTAGTTACTAACTGTACAAACTTTCCTAGTCTTTCCTAGGTGTATAAATCTATCAATTAAAATGTACACAATTGTTACCTCCGCCAACTTGAATGTGTATGCTTGTTTTGGTTGGGTGTGTGGGTTTATAAACTCTGAGGGCCGATCCATGGTATGTTTAAGGCTCCTAACGGCTCACTTACCCTGTGGAACTTGCGTGACTCAAAAAGTTTCCACAATACCCTTTTGGGTCCATGAGACGTCATTTGAAGCCTTTAAACTCGTCACCTGTGGTTCAACTAGAGCCAAAACCCATTCAACTTCGTTATTCTTCAAGTGGACGACACCAGAGTCCCTGGTATCTGGAATAACTATTGGAGTTTCTAACTTGGTTTTGGAAACATACGTCAACCGAGTGGTTGTGGAAACATCCGTCGATCCATCAACAACAGCAAGAAGTTCAGAAAACAAGGAACAATTCATAGCTTCCGTGTCAAGAACATCGACACGTTCATCTACCAACTAACATCTGTATAAATTAGCTTTGAATTTAAGTATTATTTATCTATTTCATTTTTCATTTTGTTTTTAAGATAGGATTTGAGATTCATGTTTAAGTGTTTAATATTTTCATAAAACTTTCAATTAAATAAAGTGCTTATCTTCATTGTTATTATTTATCTTTTCCATTTTTGTAATTTTCCTAAGGAGGAGCCAGCCTTGATTCATCTTGGCTTAAAGATTGAACCAGGACTGAGTAATAAACCTTCACAAACAGATAAGTGAACTGTAGATATGAATCCATATGTACACCTGTTAACCCTTTTGGGGCCTAGTTCCTAGGCCTTTGTGTATCCATATGCTCTTGCGCTACCGTCCACAGGATGGATATGGGGTGCACAATAAACTATCCACTACGGTGGCAAAATCTAAAATCTTGCTCGGGCGTTGGTACCTAGGATTTTACTGGCAAGATTTGATCCTATGGTTGAGAAGAAGTCATTTATCTTGTTTACTTTATCAATAGGCTGTAGAGGTGTTTCGTTCGGTTTAGTTAGGACAATATCCCTAGTTTTTTCAATATGTGTGTGCCCAGAATCTGTGTGTTTTCCAGGTCTTTTTTATATCTCCTCCTGTTTCAGTGAAGAAAGGTTAAGGGAAATCGGCGTGATGACACTGGAGGACAGAAGGGTTAGGGAAGACATGATAACGACATACAAAATACTGCGTGGAATAGATAAGGTGGACAGAGACAGGATGTTCCAGAGAGGGGACACAGAAACAAGGGGTCACAATTGGAAGTTGAAGACTCAGACGAGTCAAAGGGATGTTAGGAAGTATTTCTTCAGTCATAGAGGTGTCAAGAAGTGGAATAGTCTAGCAAGTGATGTAGTGGAGGCAGGAACCATATATAGCTTTAAGACGAAGTATGATAAAGCTCATGGAGCAAGGAGAGAGAGGACCTAGTAGCGGTCAGTGAAGAGGCGGGGCCAGGAGTTAAGTCTCGACCCCTGCAACCACAATTAGGTGAGTACACACACACACAAACACAGACACACACACACACACACACACACACACACACACACATACACACACACACACATATATGTGTGAATATGTGAATATATGTGGTATATGTAAATGACATGATGGAAGGGATAGACTCAGAAGTTTCCCTGTTCGCAGATGATGTGAAGTTAATGAGGATACTTAAATCAGATGAGGATCAGGCAGGACTACAAAGAGACCTGGACAGGCTGGACACGTGGTCCAGCAACTGGCTTCTCGATTTTAACCCCGCTAAATGCAAAGTCATGAAGATCGGGGAAGAGCAATGAAGACCGCAGACAGAGTATAGGCTAGGTGGCCAAAGACTGCAAACCTCACTCAAGAAGAAAGATCTTGGGGTGAGTATAACACTGAGGACGTCTCCAGAAGCACACATCAACCATATAACTGGTGCAGCATATGGGCGCATGGCAAACCTGAGAATAGCGTTCCGATACCTTAGTAAGGAATCGTTCAAGACACTGTACACTGTGTACGTCAGGTCCATATTGGAGTATGCAACACCAGTTTGGGACCCACACCTGGTCAAGCACGTCAAGAAATTAGAGAAAGTGCAAAGGTCTGCAACAAGGTTAGTTCCGGAGCTAAGTGGAATGTCCTATGAAGAAAAGTTAAAGGAGAACAGGAGGGTTAGGGGAGACATGATAAGGACATACAAAATGCTGCATAGAATAGATAGGATGGAAAGAGACAGGATGTTCCAGAGAGGGGACACAGAAACAAGGGGTCACAATTGGAAGTTGAAGACTCAGACGAGTCAAAGGGATGTTAGGAAGTATTTCTTCAGTCATAGAATTGTCAGGAAGTGGAATAGTCAAGCAAGGACTATCTACTTTATCTTGCACATATCCACAGCAAAATACACTTATTGATATCTGTGATTCTCCTTAATTTGCACATTACTAACCACAGCAAAATACACTTATTGATATCTGTGATTCCCCTTAATTTGCACAGTTCCAACCAAAATTCTAATACAACTATTGCTCCATAATACTTAAGCTAGTCATAAGTTTGCCTAAGATACTCCAATATAGAATCTATATTATGCCAATATATCACCTTTATCATTAATATATAAACTAATTGCTAACTTTTTATACTAATTGTTAAATTCTCAATGTTTAAATTCCAGTACCTAAATTTTGTAAACCTAACCTTACAATCTGTATATCCATTGTATAGCTATTGAGTAAGACCTATCATAAGACTGCCTGAAAAGCCTAGGCATACCTAGGCATATTATTGGCCATCTTGTAATATCAACTTTAATGTATAACTATAAGTACCCCCCACCTTGTATTACATGAAATAAAGGATTTGAATTTGAATTTGAAAGTGATGTAGTGGAGGCAGGAACCATACATAGCTTTAAGACGAGGTATGATAAAGCTCATGGAGCAGGGAGAGAGAGGGCCTAGTAGCGGTCAGTGAAGAGGCAGGGCCAGGAGCTGAGTATCGACCCCTGCAACCACAATTAGGTGAGTACACATATACATACACACACACACACACACACACACACACACACGCACATACAACAGGCTTTGTATAACCATCGTGGGTTTAGAGATTAGTTATGATTATAATAATAATAACATTTACAAATCAACTTGGGTTCCCTTTTCTTTCATGGCTCAGCTTTGGGTAATATTCACATCTTTTCCGTACACCGGGAAGCAAGACTCATACTGCAGAAGTGGTCAGTGGCCCTTACAAACCCAACAAACAAACAATAGTAATTTTGTTTACAGTTGTCTCAGTAAGTGGTCCTTATTCACTGGTGGTGGGACTTCTGCGCCAGCCTTCGTCGGGTGTGGACGTCTCTCTCTCGTCTGAGTATCAGTGACAAATTTCCCCCGTTCTCTCTGGGACGCTTGTCCTCATCTATTTTGCCCGCCGGGCACTCTACAGGAGGGGCACCTGTTCATCGGCTTACTTTTAGCGAGCTCCATTTTTTCCGCTCTGCGGAAAATTATTTAACGGTTTTTGGTGGGAAGCCGGTTGCTGTACTCAGGTGGGGGTGTGGGGGTCCTGCTTTGCTGGGGCTTGGCAAGGGGGTCCACCGGACCTAATCGGAAACTTTCAAGTTTCTATCTATTTACAAAGGAACTTTTGTTCCTTTTCTTTCATCGCCCAGCCTTGGGCAACAAATCTTCCTCGTGCCATCGAGAGGTCGGGCTCGATACGGCTTAGGCTGTCAGTGGCCCAATAAAACCCCAACGAAGAAGAAGAAGAAGATTCACTGGTGGTGGTGTGGTTCTTGGTACTACCTGTCACCGGGAAGTAAGTTTATTCAGGTACACATAAATACAGTTACATAGATTATCATACACATCAGCATATGTAGAATAGAATTTTTATTTCATTGCAAGTTTACATCGAGTTTTTATAATTACAATAATAAACTGAAGTGCAAGGAGAGCCACTAACATGCCATATCATTAAGGGCTGCTTAATCTAATGGCTTATAGACTATGTACATAATACTAGATAAATTGATTTTGTTTTATTTAAATATTAGATTGTTCAAAT
>WNWK01059699.1:0-10124 GCA_009830355.1 Cherax destructor | reverse complement strand
ACATTAAAATTGAAGAAATGATATTATGTACCTCACCATTGAAGATATAATGCATCCTAACATTTAAACATCGCATTACATTACAACACATTAATTTTATAATATTCGCTGACATTCACACATCACAGTACATGACACCATAACACAGTACATGACACCATAACACAGTACATGACACCATATCACAGTAAATGACACCATAACACAGTACATGACACCATAACACAGTACAAGACACCATAACACAGTACATGACACATAACACAGTAATGACACCATAACACAGTAATGACACCATAACAGAATGCCATACACAGTACATGACACCATAACACAGTACATGACACCATAACACAGTACATGACACCATACCACAGTACAAGACACCATAACACAGTACATGACACCATAACACAGTACATGACACCATAACACAGTACATGACACCATAACACAGTACATGACACCATACCACAGTACATGACACCATAACACAGTAGCTTAGTAAGACAGAGAGGAACTGACCAGCGTACAGGAACCACCACCTACATTATTTTTGTGAAGGGATCGAGTATCCCAGCTGCTAGTATCCCAGCTGCTAGTATCCCAGCTGCTAGTATCCCAGCTGCTAGTATCCCAACTGCTAGTATCCCAGCTGCTAGTATCCCAGCTGCTAATATCCCAGCTGCTAATATCCCAGCTGCTAATATCCCAGCTGCTAGTATCCCAACTGCTAGAATCCCAGCTGCTAATATCCCAGCTGCTAATATCCCAGCTGCTAGTATCCCAACTGCTAGTTTTTATTTTCGTCCAATAACGTTTATGTTGTGTGGAGGGGGGACTAATGTTGTATTATGAATAACTAATCTAACATAGACATTAAATAAGTAAAAATATGAGAATAGAGAGAAACTTGTTAAATTGTTTAATAATATTTTCTGGCTAAACTTATTCTTTCATAAGATAATTCATAGTAGTGTCTTCTTTACCTTACCCACAAGTGTCTCAAACTAGTCACTTTTCACACCTTTCACAATGGTTGTCTTGAAAATCCCGAAAACCAACATTATCCATCAGAATATTGAAATATATAAAGTTCTTGAATTCCCGAACATTGAGGAAGTCTGATTTTTTTTCAACTTTATTTTGAAAATACGAACATGATTTTAACAACCGTGAGGGAGAGTGTATATATGAATGGGTACAAATTTGTGTTCATGTGTGTGTGTGTGTGTGTGTGTGTGTACTCACCTAGTTGTACTCACCTAGTTGTGGTTGCAGGGGTCGATACATAGCTCCTGGCCCCGCCTCTTCACTGGCCGCTACTGGGTCACTCTCCCTGCGCCATGAGCTTTATCATACCTCTTCTTAAAGCTGTGTATGGAACCTGCCTCCACTACATCGCTTTCCAAGCTATTCCACTTCCCGACTACTATGTGACTGAAGAAATACTTCCTAACATCCCTGTGATTCATCTGAGTCTTCAACTTCCAACTGTGACCCCTTGTTGCTGTGTCCCATCTTTGGAACATTCTGTCTCTGTCAACCTTGTCAATTCCTCTCAGTATTTTATATGTCGTTATCATGTCCCCCCTATCTCTCCTGTCCTCCAGTGTCGTCAGGTCGATTTCCCTTAACCTCTCCTCGTAGGACATACCCCTTAGCTCCAGGACTAGTCTTGTTGCAAACCTTTGCACTTTCTCTAGTTTCTTTACGTGCTTGGATAAATGTGGGTTCCAAACTGGTGCTGCATACTTCAGTATGGGCCTAAAGTACACAGTGTACAGGGTCCTGAACGATTCTTTATTAAGATGTCGGAATGCTGTTCTTAGGTTTGCTAGGCGCCCGTATGCTGCAGCAGTTATTTGGTTGATGTGCGCCTCAGGAGATGTGCCTGGTGTTATACTCACCCCAAGATCTTTTCCTTGATTGAAGTTTGTAGTCTCTGGCCCCCTAGACTGTACTCCGTCTGCGGTCTTCTTTGCCCTTCCCCAATCTTCATGACTTTGCACTTGGTTGGGTTGAACTCCAGGAGCCAATTGCTGGACCAGGCTTGCAGCTATCCAGATCCCTTTGTAGTTCTGCCTGGTCCTCTTCCGATTGAATTCTTCTCATCAACTTCACATCATCTGCAAACAGGGACACTTCGAGTCTATTCCTTCCGTCATGTCGTTCACAAACACCAGAAACAGCACCGGTCCTAGGACTGACCCCTGTGGCACCCCACTCGTCACCGGCGCCCACTCTGACACCTCGCCACGAACCATGACTCGCTGCTGTCTTCCTGACAGGTATTCCCTGATCCATTGTAGTGCCTTCCCTGTTATCCCTGCCTGGTCCTCCAGCTTCTGCACTAATCTCTTGTGTGGGACTGTGTCAAACGCCTTCTTACAGTCCAAGAATATGCAATCTACCCACCCCTCTCTCTCTTGTCTTACTGCTGTCACCCTGTCATAGAACTCCAGTAGGTTTGTGACACAGGATTTCCCGTCCCTGAAACCGTGTTGGCCGTCGTTGATAAGCTCATTCCTTTCTAGGTGCTCCACCACTCTTCTCCTGATAATCTTCTGTGTGTGTGTGTGTGTGTGTGTACTCACCTAATTGTGGTTGCAGGGGTCGATACTCAGCTCCTGGCCCCGCCTCTTCGCTGTCTGTGTATGTGTGTATGTGTGTGTAGTTACCATTTCGTCCTAGGCACATGTCGATTAGACACTAGGCCTGTTGTATGTGTGTGTGTATGTGTGTGTAACGAAACACTTCGAAATGTTTCGGCCCCGCCGGGAATTGAACCCGGGCCCTCCGTGCGTGAAGCAAGAGCGCTAGCCACCATGCCATCGCGTGTGTGTGCGCGCGCGTGTGTGTGTGTGTGTGTGTGTGTTTATGTGTGTGTGTGTATGTGTATGTGTGTGATGATAAATCCGCATGCTACGTTTACGGAAATGCGCAAATGAGTGTAAAAATAAATGTGCGTGAAAGTAATTAAGTTTACTTAGGTACTGGTACACTTACACTTACACAAATTATCAAACATAGTGACATATATGTAAATTACACAGGTTAACCCAAAAAAAATCAAAGTGATTATTTCTATTGTACGCACGCACTAGTAACCCACTGTGAGTCTTGCAAATATATAAGAAAAACAAACTAAATAATTGTATAAAGTTCAACAATTATTACAGTTCTCGTAGAGGTGGACAAACGGATTAACACACGAACATTCATCCACACACAATAAAACATTCACAAACACTTCAACTGCTAACTAAGTACAATTTTTTATTTATTTAATGTCGATGAATTGTATAACATAAATAGAACTCCCAAAATTTCATTGAATGACCTCACCTTGATGGCCTCACCTTGATGGCCTCACCTTGATGGCCTCACCTTGGTGGCCTCACCTTGGTGGCCTCACCTTGGTGGCCTCACCTTGATGGCCTCACCTTGATGGCCTCACCTTGATGGCCTCACCTTGGTGGCCTCACCTTGATGGCCTCACCTTAGTGGCCTCACCTTGGTGGCCTCACCTTGGTGGCCTCACCTTGATGGCCTCACCTTGATGGCCTCACCTTGGTGGCCTCACCTTAGTGGCCTCACCTTGGTGGCCTCACCTTGATGGCCTCACCTTGATGGCCTCACCTTGGTGGCCTCACCTTGGTGGCCTCACCTTGGTTTCCTCACCTTGGTGGCCTCACCTTGGTGGCCTCACCTTGGTGGCCTCACCTTGGTGGCCTCACCTTGATGGCCT
This sequence comes from Cherax destructor, assembly GCA_009830355.1. Taxonomy (NCBI): domain Eukaryota; kingdom Metazoa; phylum Arthropoda; class Malacostraca; order Decapoda; family Parastacidae; genus Cherax; species Cherax destructor. The sequence goes on along the minus strand of WNWK01059699.1, from coordinate 6,373 downwards.
CACCTTGGTGGCCTCACCTTGGTGGCTCTCACCTTGATGGCCTCACCTTGATGGCCTCACCTTGGTGGCCTCACCTTGATGGCCTCACCTTGGTGGCCTCACCTTAGTGGCCTCACCTTGGTGGCCTCACCTTGATAGCCTCACCTTGATGGCCTCACCTTGGTGGCCTCACCTTGGGGGCCTCACCTTGGTATCCTCACCTTGGTGGCCTCACCTTGGTGGCCTCACCTTGGTGGCCTCACCTTGGTGGCCTCACCTTGATGGCCTCACCTTGGTGGCCTCACCTTGGTGGCCTCACCTTGATGGCCTCACCTTGATGGCCTCACCTTGGTGGCCTCACCTTGATGGCCTCACCTTGATGGCCTCACCTTGGTGGCCTCACCTTGGTGGCCTCACCTTGGTGGCCTCACCTTGATGGCCTCACCTTGGTGGCCTCACCTTGATGGCCTCACCTTGGTGGCCTCACCTTGGTGGCCGAACCGAAAAGTTGAAGAATAAGAGACTTTCTGTTAATATTGGTAGAATTACCGACAATATGTTAAGTAAAAGGACACAAATGCAACTAATGTGACATTTTATTGTGGCAACGTTTCGCTCTCCAGGAGCTTTGTCAACCTTGAGTCGATGTTGTCAGTCCATTAATCTTGAAAAGAATACAGCATATGTGTGAAGAAGTAGCTTATATTGGACTGATGAAGCCATTGTGTGGCGAAACGTTTCCTCAATAAAGATACCCAAGTGTTGCATATGTGTCTAATTTATCAAGATTCCCATATGTTGCATAAGTGTCTCAATCTTCTACCATCAAGTGTTGCATAAGTGTCTCAATCTTCTACCATCAAGTGTTGCATAAGTGTCTCAATCTTCTACCATCAAGTGTTGTTCTGGCGAACCTTTACATAAAACATCTTTAAGCCGAGAAATTTTCCTCTATCATTTCCTCCTGGGTCACCTAGCTCTTAGGACCTTGATGCGCGGAATTCTTCAGTCTTCCTAATCTATATCCACGACCTTCTTTCATTAATTGGTTTTTCCACTGGTGACTCCGCTGTCAACTGCTCCACCTCATCTGTCTGCACTATATAAGTCGCATCTCCGCTAATATGTTGCATTTTTATCAAGATTGATGAACTGAACATATCGATTCCAGGCTAAGGGACTGATTTCTCAAACTCCTCCTTATCTTTCACCGTTCTCTGAATTGGACTGAATAAGCAACTGACTGGCGAAACGTTTCCAGACTAAAGAAACCCAAATATTGCACAAGTGTCTCACTTATCAATTTGTCGGGTTTATAAACCATTTATTCAAACCAGCTGTGTTATCTTGATGAGGTTCTCATTATAACTCACAGGAGATTCTACGTCTATGCATTCCAACACAATGTTAACCAGGTCGAACCCTCTATCCAGGTCACCCTCGAAGAGGAAGTCGATGACACTCGACCTGTCCTCGAGGTTCTCCTTTGTAAATCTGACCATCAACTACGATTCAAAGTCTACCACAATCCTGCTAATCAAGGCGATCTTCTCCACTACTACTCTCACCAAGACTAAACGTGATCTTCTCCACTACTACTCTCACCAAGACTAAACGTGATCTTCTCCACTACTACTCTCACCAAGACTAAACGTGATCTTCTCCACTACTACTCTCACCAAGACTAAAGTGATCTTCTCCACTACTACTCTCACCAAGACTAAACGTGATCTTCTCCACTACTACTCTACCAAGACTAAACGAGATCTTCTCCACTACTACTCTCACCAAGACTAAACGTGATCTTCTCACTACTACTCTCACCAAGACTAAACGTGATCTTCTCCACTACTACTCTCACCAAGACTAAACGTGATCTTCTCCACTACTACTCTCACCAAGACTAAACGTGATCTTCTCCACTACTACTCTCACCAAGACTAAACGTGATCTTCTCCACTACTACTCTCACCAAGACTAAACGTGATCTTCTCACTACTACTCTCACCAAGACTAAACGTGATCTTCTCCACTACTACTCTCACCAAGACTAAACGTGATCTTCTCACATACTCTCACCAAGACTAAACGTGATCTTCTCCACTACTACTCTCACCAAGACTAAACGTGATCTTCTCCACCTACTCTCACCAAGACTAAACGTGATCTTCCCACTACTACTCTCACAAGACTAAACGTGATCTTCTCCACTACTACTCTCACCAAGACTAAACGTGATCTTCTCACTACTACTCTCACCAAGACTAAACGTGATCTTCACCACTACTCTCACCAAGACTAAACGTGATCTTCTCCACACTACTCTCACCAAGACTAAACGTGATCTTCTCCACTACTACTCTCACCAAGACTAAACGTGATCTTCTCACTACTACTCTCACCAAGACTAAACGTGATCTTCTCCACTACTACTCTCACCAAGACTAAACGTGATCTTCTCCACCACTACTCTCACCAAGACTAAACGTGATCTTCTCCACTACTACTCTCACCAAGACTAAACGTGATCTTCTCCACTACTACTCTCACCAAGACTAAACGTGATCTTCTCCACTACTACTCTCACCAAGACTAAACGTGATCTTCTCCACTACTACTCTCACCAAGACTAAACGTGATCTTCTCCACTACTACTCTCACCAAGACTAAACGTGATCTTCTCCACCACTACTCTCACCAAGACTAAACGTGATCTTTCCACTACTACTCTCACCAAGACTAAACGTGATCTTTCCACTACTACTCTCACCAAGACTAAACGTGATCTTCTCACTACTACTCTCACCAAGACTAAACGTGATCTTCTCCACTACTACTCTCACCAAGACTAAACGTGATCTTCTCCACTACTACTCTCACCAAGACTAAACGTGATCTTCTCACACTACTCTCACCAAGACTAAACGTGATCTTCTCCACTACTACTCTCACCAAGACTAAACGTGATCTTCTCCACTACTACTCTCACCAAGACTAAACGTGATCTTATCCACCACTACTCTCACCAAGACTAAACGTGATCTTCTCCACTACTACTCTCACCAAGACTAAACGTGATCTTATCCACTACTACTCTCACCAAGACTAAACGTGATCTTCTCCACTACTACTCTCACCAAGACTAAACGTGATCTTATCCACTACTACTCTCACCAAGACTAAACGTGATCTTCTCCACTACTACTCTCACCAAGACTAAACGTGATCTTATCCACTACTACTCTCACCAAGACTAAACGTGATCTTCTCCACTACTACTCTCACCAAGACTAAACGTGATCTTCTCCACTAATACTCTCACCAAGACTAAAAGTGATCTTCTCCACTACTACTCTCACCAAGACTAAACGTGATCTTCTCCACCACTACTCTCACCAAGACTAAACGTGATCTTATCCACCACTACTCTCACCAAGACTAAAAGTGATCTTCTCACTACTACTCTCACCAAGACTAAACGTGATCTTCTCCACTACTACTCTCACCAAGACTAAACGTGATCTTCTCCACTACTACTCTCACCAAGACTAAACGTGATCTTCTCCACCACTACTCTCACCAAGACTAAACGTGATCTTCTCCACTACTACTCTCACCAAGACTAAACGTGATCTTATCCACTACTACTCTCACCAAGACTAAACGTGATCTTCTCCACTACTACTCTCACCAAGACTAAACGTGATCTTATCCACTACTACTCTCACCAAGACTAAACGTGATCTTCTCCACTACTACTCTCACCAAGACTAAACGTGATCTTATCCACTACTACTCTCACCAAGACTAAACGTGATCTTATCCACTACTACTCTCACCAAGACTAAACGTGATCTTATCCACTACTACTCTCACCAAGACTAAACGTGATCGTCTCCACCACTACTCTCACCAAGACTAAACGTGATCTTCTCCACTACTACTCTCACCAAGACTAAACGTGATCTTATCCACTACTACTCTCACCAAGACTAAACGTGATCGTCTCCACTACTACTCTCACCAAGACTAAACTTGAGGTCATCTTAGGCTTCTTACATCTTGCTCTCAGTATCTGCACCAGTGAATTACTCAAGGAGAAATGCTCTTTTCTAGAACAGATGATTTCTAAACTCCAGTATCCTCGCCGGTGTGTTAATGTTGCAGTTTTATAACTGTAGTGTAAAGCACCCCTCTGGCAAGACAGTGATGGAGTGAATGATGATGAAAGTTTTTCTTTTTCGGGCCACCCTGCCTTGGCGGGAATCGGCCGATGTGTTAATAATAATAAAAATTTTTTTTAATATTATTGTATTTGTTGTAATAACATTACTTTTTTAAATTGGTTACTTCTACTAGACTCTAGAGAGTAGGTTGTTATTCAGTTCTCTCTCTCTCTCTTTCTCTTCATCTATCTGTCTCTCTATGAATGGATATTAAATCACGTCTCAATAAGTAAATATATCCTTTACTCTATACATGTAATGCTGAGTGTTGTGGTATTAATGAAGCAGGACACACCTTACCCTGCAGATGAAGCCCAGTCTCGTATCACATATGATAACCGAATATTCTGGTGTCACGAATGACACTACATTCACATAACACGAAAGGTAACCGTACATTCTAGTGTCATGAATGATAACCGTACATTCTAGTGTCATGAATGATAACCGTACATTCTAGTGTCATGAATGATAACCGTACATTCTAGTGTCATGAATGATAACCGTACATTCTAGTGTCATGAATGATAACCGTACATTCTAGTGTCATGAATGATAACCGTACATTCTAGTGTCATGAATGATAACCGTACATTCTCGTGTCATGAATGATAACCGTACATTCTAGTGTCATGAATGATAACCGTACATTCTAGTGTCATGAATGATAACCGTACATTCTCGTGTCATGAATGATAACCGTACATTCTCGTGTCATGAATGATAACCGTACATTCTAGTGTCATGAATGATAACCGTACATTCTAGTGTCATGAATGATAACCGTACATTCTAGTGTCATGAATGATAACCGTACATTCTAGTGTCATGAATGATAACCGTACATTCTAGTGTCATGAATGATAACCGTACATTCTAGTGTCATGAATGATAACCGTACATTCTAGTGTCATGAATGATAACCGTACATTCTAGTGTCATGAATGATAACCGTACATTCTAGTGTCATGAATGATAACCGTACATTCTCGTGTCATGAATGATAACCGTACATTCTAGTGTCATGAATGATAACAGTACATTCTAGTGTCATGAATGATAACCGTACATTCTAGTGTCATGAATGATAACCGTACATTCTACTGTCATGAATGATAACCGTACATTCTAGTGTCATGAATGATAACCGTACATTCTAATGTCATGAATGATAACCGTACATTCTAGTGTCATGAATGATAACCGTACATTCTAGTGTCATAAATGATAACCGTACATTTTAGTGTCATGAATGATAACCGTACATTCTAATGTCATGAATGATAACTGTACATTCTAGTGTCACTAATGATAACCGTACATTCTCGTATCACGAATGATAACCGTACATTCTAGTGTCACTAATGATAACTATACATTCTCGTGTCACTAATGATAACTGTATATTCTCGTGTCACTAATGATAACTGTACATTCATGTGTCACTAATGATAACTGTACATTCTCGTGTCACTAATGATAACTGTACATTCTCGTGTCACTAATGATAACTGTATATTCTCGTGTCACTAATGATAACTGTACATTCATGTGTCACTAATGATAACTGTACATTCTCGTGTCACCAATGATAACCGTACATTCTCGTGTCACTATTGATAACTGTACATTCTCGTGTCACTAATGATAACTGTATATTCTCGTGTCACTAATGATAACTGTACATTCATGTGTCACTAATGATAACTGTACATTCTCGTGTCACTAATGATAACTGTACATTCTCGTGTCACTAATGATAACTGTATATTCTCGTGTCACTAATGATAACTGTACATTCACGTGTCACTAATGATAACTGTACATTCTCGTGTCACTAATGATAACAGTACATTCTCGTGTCATGAATGTTAACCGTACATTCTAGTGTCATGAATGATAACCGTACATTCTAGTGTCGTGAATGATAACCGTACATTCTAGTGTCATGAATGATAACCGTACATTCTAGTGTCATGAATGATAACCGTACATTCTAGTGTCATGAATGATAACCGTACATTCTAGTGTCATGAATGATAACCGTACATTCTAGTGTCACTAATGATAACCGTACATTCTAGTGTCATAAATGATAACCGTACATTCTAGTGTCATGAATGATAACCGTACATTCTAGTGTCACTAATGATAACGTTCATTCTCGT
>WNWK01059698.1:0-10124 GCA_009830355.1 Cherax destructor | reverse complement strand
AGGTATATTTTATCAAAAAAATAGTTTTTCAGAAAATCCTTGAAAATGCTCTGAATCGTCAAAAAATGCAATAAAATCAAATTTAAAGCATTTTTGAATATTTAATAATTATTTACATATTTTTAGAAAATCCCATTAAAAATCTATAAAAATCAATATTTTTATAGAATATTTCATATTATTTTCGAAAAATACATGAAACATTAAAAGCTCAGAAAATGTGCTAAAATCGTATTTTATTGCATATTTCGACGTTTTAGAGCGGTTTCAGTGCTTTTCTGGCAAAACTTATTTTTTAGCTAAAATACCTAGATTTTCACACTTTTAAATAGAATTTCTTCTGCAATTGAAATTTATGGGAAAAGTAAGCAAAATTTTATGATTTTCTTTTAGGAAGCTTACTCATAGGTATATTTTATCCAAAAAAATTGTTTTTCAGAAAATCCTTGAAAATGCCTTAAATCGTCAAAAAATGCAATAAAATCAAGTTTTATAGCATTTTTGAATATTTATTAATTATTTACATATTTTTATAAAATCCCATTAAAAATCTATAAAAATCAATATTTTTATAGAATATTTCATATTATTTTCTAAAAATACATGAAACATTAAAAAGCTAAGAAAAATTTGCTAAAATCGTATTTTATTGCATATTTCGATGTTTTAGAGCGGTTTGAGTGCTTTTCTGGCAAAACTCATTTTTTAGCTAAAATACTTACATTTTCACACTTTTAAATAGAATTTCTACTGCAATTGAAATTTATGGGAAAAGTAAGCAAAATTTTATGATTTTCTTTTAGGAAGCTTACTCATAGGTATATTTTATCTAAAAAAATAGTTTTTCAGAAAATCCTTGAAAATGCTCTGAATCGTCAAAAAATGCAATAAAATCAAATTTTATAGCATTTTTGAATATTTAATAATTATTTACATATTTTTAGAAAATCCCATTAAAAATCTATAAAAATCAATATTTTTATAGAATATTTCATATTATTTTCGAAAAATACATGAAACATTAAAAAGCTCAGAAAAATGTGCTAAATACGTATTTTATTGCATATTTCGACGTTTTAGAGCGGTTTGAGTGCTTTTCTGGCAAAACTCATTTTTTAGCTAAAATACTTAGATTTTCACCCTTTTAAATAGAATTTCTACTGCAATTGAAATTTATGGGAAAAGTAAGCAAAATTTTATGATTTTCTTTTAGGAAGCTTACTTATAGGTATATTTTATCTAAAAAAATAGTTTTTCAGAAAATCCTTGAAAATGCCTTGAATATTTATAAATTATTTACATATTTTTAAAAAATCCCATTAAAAATCTATAAAAATCAATATTTTTATAGAATATTTCATATTATTTTCGAAAAATACATGAAACATTAAAAAGCTCAGAAAAATGTGCTAAAATCGTATTTTATTGCATATTTCGACGTTTTAGAGCGGTTTGAGTGCTTTTCTGGCAAAACTTATTTTTTAGCTAAAATACTTAGATTTTCACACTTTTAAATAGAATTTCTACTGCAATTGAAATTTATGGGAAAAGTAAGCAAAATTTTATGATTTTCTTTTAGGAAGCTTACTCATAGGTATATTTTATCTAAAAAAATTGTTTTTCAGAAAATCCTTGAAAATGCCTTAAATCGTCAAAAAATGCAATAAAATCAAGTTTTATAGCATTTTTGAATATTTATTAATTATTTACATATTTTTATAAAATCCCATTAAAAATCTATAAAAATCAATATTTTTATAGAATATTTCATATTATTTTCTAAAAATACATGAAACATTAAAAAGCTAAGAAAAATTTGCTAAAATCGTATTTTATTGCATATTTCGATGTTTTAGAGCGGTTTGAGTGCTTTTCTGGCAAAACTCATTTTTTAGCTAAAATACTTACATTTTCACACTTTTAAATAGAATTTCTACTGCAATTGAAATTTATGGGAAAAGTAAGCAAAATTTTATGATTTTCTTTTAGGAAGCTTACTTATAGGTATATTTTATCTAAAAAAATAGTTTTTCAGAAAATCCTTGAAAATGCTCTGAATCGTTAAAAAATGCAATAAAATAACGTTTTATAGCATTTTTTAATATTTATAAATTATTTACATATTTTTAAAAATATCATTATTTTTATAGAATATTTCATATTATTTTCGAAAAATACATGAAACATTAAAAAGCTCAGAAAAATGTGCTAAATACGTATTTTATTGCATATTTCGACGTTTTAGAGCGGTTTGAGTGCTTTTCTGGCAAAACTCATTTTTTAGCTAAAATACTTAGATTTTCACCCTTTTAAATAGAATTTCTACTGCAATTGAAATTTATGGGAAAAGTAAGCAAAATTTTATGATTTTCTTTTAGGAAGCTTACTTATAGGTATATTTTATCTAAAAAAATAGTTTTTCAGAAAATCCTTGAAAATGCCTTGAATATTTATAAATTATTTACATATTTTTAAAAAATCATATTAAAAATCTATAAAAATACATATTTTTATAGAATATTTCATATTATTTTCGAAAAATACATGAAACATTAAAAAGCTCAGAAAAATGTGCTAAAATCGTATTTTATTACATATTTCGACGTTTTAGAGCGGTTTGAGTGCTTTTCTGGCAAAACTTATTTTTTAGCTAAAATACTTAGATTTTCACACTTTTAAATAGAATTTCTACTGCAATTGAAATTTATGGGAAAAGTAAGCAAAATTTTATGATTTTCTTTTAGGAAGCTTACTTACATTTTCACACTTTTAAATAGAATTTCTACTGCAATTGAAATTTATGGGAAAAGTAAGCAAAATTTTATGATTTTCTTTTAGGAAGCTTACTTATAGGTATATTTTATCTAAAAAAATAGTTTTTCAGAAAATCCTTGAAAATGCCTTGAATCGTCAAAAAATCCCATTAAAAATCTATAAAAATCATTATTTTTATAGAATATTTCATATTATTTTTGAAAAATACTTGAAACATTAAAAAGCTCAGAAAAATGTGCTAAATACGTATTTTATTGCATATTTCGACGTTTTAGAATGGTTTGAGTGCTTTTCTGGCAAAACTCATTTTTCAGCTAAAATACTTAGATTTTCACACTTTTAAATAGAATTTCTACTGCAATTGAAATTTATTGGAAAAGTAAGCAAAGTTTTATGATTTTCTTTTAGTAAGCTTACTTATAGGTATATTTTATCTAAAAAAATAGTTTTTCAGAAAATCCTTGAAAATGCCTTGAATCGTCAAAAAATCCCATTAAAATCTATAAAAATCATTATTTTTATAGAATATTTCATATTATTTTTGAAAAATACTTGAAACATTAAAAAGCTCAGAAAAATGTGCTAAATACGTATTTTATTGCATATTTCGACGTTTTAGAATGGTTTGAGTGCTTTTCTGGCAAAACTCATTTTTCAGCTAAAATACTTAGATTTTCACACTTTTAAATAGAATTTCTACTGCAATTGAAATTTATGGGAAAAGTAAGCAAAATTTTATGATTTTCTTTTAGGAAGCTTACTTATAGGTATACTTTATCAAAAAAAATAGTTTTTCAGAAAATCCTTGAAAATGCCTTGAATCGTCAAAAAATGCAATAAAATAACGTTTTATAACATTTTTGAATATTTATAAATTATTTACATATTTTTAAAAAATCCCATTAAAAATCTATAAAAATCAATGTTTTTATAGAATATTTCATATTATTTTCGAAAAATACATGAAACATTAAAAAGCTCAGAAAAATGTGCTAAAATCGTATTTTATTGCATATTTCGACGTTTTAGAGCGGTTTGAGTGCTTTTCTGGCAAAACTTATTTTTTAGCTAAAATACTTAGATTTTCACACTTTGTGAAGGTTGTCGCCAATCTTCTCAGGAAAAGTATAATAGAAAAAGACTAATAACAAGAAAAATAAACACTTTATTTTAATAGAATGAAATTTAAATAATAAAACTTAAATATGATTATAATAATCCTATATTAAAGAAAATGAAAAATGAAAACAAAAATATATATGATTCAAAGCCAAATATTTACAGCTGTGGACGTTATCACTGAAGCAATGAATCTCAAGAGACAGTTCTCCGGGGTGGTGGTGGTGGTAGTAGTGTTGTTGTTGTTGTTGTTGTTGCCTCTAGTTTTACCACAAACCGACAGTCTTCCAAAACTGTTACAATGTCACATAAGATGTAAGGGACTCAGTTGAAAGTTGTCCCTAGTGACGTCCAGTTGCCTGATGTTTCTTATTGTTCTGGGTTTATCCTGGTGGTAATTCAGAAATAGTGATCGTTGCTCTGTTTCTCAATTGTTGAGTACGCCGGCCACCCACCAGCCTTGAATCCGATGATCCGAGCGGACACAGAGGACTGTGAAGGAAACCACAATAATTACTCACCACTCTAGCATTAATTTACATAGTAGGCATAAGGCCTTAAAAGAAATGGCGAACTGTAATAATTTACTCTACCAAAACCAAGGCAGGACAAAGCAGAAATGAAAGTTTTTAAACATGAGTGAAGCTCCAAAATAATTAGGTGAAGCTCTTACACATAAAATAATGAAGATACGAGAAGTACTTACAGTGGGATCAGCGAGGCCAGTCAAGTGATCTCAACCGGCATCCGAAGCCTAGCATTACACCTCACCGGGTGAAAAAGGGGGGTATAGCAGCAGCGAGACACTTACCCCACCTTAACCAGCAAACTACCACTCAACCATCACTCTACATACCTTCGCACTTTCATCACTTATCTATGGACTTTTTCCTCACACTCCCCCATACCAAGACTGCTAGTCAAGGAATAGAAGTAGAAATTATGAGGTAAAAGTCCCAAAAAAAATGAAAGTCGCATAAGTATAAATATTCTACTGACTGTCACGATTTTAACCAGTCAGAGAAATAATTAGATGAACCATTGATATACACAATATGAAACTTAAAAGCCTGGAGTGCCAATGTCCACCTCAAGAGGCGACTGTTGGTTCCCTTAAAAGTTTCTAGGTATACCAATGGTTTATGATCTGTTTCTAGAATGAATTCTTTCCCCAGTAAATAGAACTTAAGTTATGGGTATCTCGTTTCCGGTGGAGGGAATTTATGGCTCATAAATACCGGAAGCAGGATCGTGGATATGAGGTGAGTAAGCCATTGACACCTGTTGCACGACCCATACTTCTTTGATACCTTGGAGTACATATGTGGCCAGAAATACGTATGCCTGATTTTATGCCACATCTTACGATGGCCCAGTGTTCTGTCACTGGCAGGTCATGAGCCATTTGGAGAATTGACTCGCGGCATTGGTCGGGAATGACTAGGAGGGAATAATCTACAGAAGAAATTTGTTTCAACACAGATTTATATAAGATCCGTCACGATATTCAAACTTATTGACGATATCTTCCTTGGATAACTGTATTATTTACAGCATGTCTATGGCAATACCGAAGTGAAGGCAAGTCTGCTGTAAATTGATAAAGTCATCTTTGGACCCAAGATCTGTGGCAATTAAGGGATCATTAGAAGCTGAAGTCTGGATTTAGTCTTTTTTTACTTGGAACAGATGGTATATGGTTGAGGTGGCAACCTTACTGTCATCTATTTGAGTGAACAGGTGATCCTGCCATCTCGATTCCGAGTGCAGTATCATCTGTTTTCAACTTTTAAATGACTATTACCATGAGATAAGGGAGATTTAGAATAGGACTGATAGGAGCTTATCTACCTTGGGAGGAGGCTGAGCTGAAAACTTGCATCTATGTGAGGTAGAAAGATCGTTCTTCCAGGAGGAATGGCACTTAACGTTACCTATTATTATAGAGCAAGTTGTGATGGGAGCTAGTACCGCCTTAGTCCAACCTGTAAACCATTTGGACCTGATGTAACACCGCATGGTAGGAAACGTGTCTGAGGCCCAAGTAATCTGAAAGAGTTGTGGAGGCATGTGTGGTTTGAGATTAGGGAACAGTTTATCTGAAATGACTATCAAGTGCATCCAGTGTCTCTTAATATCCTGATACCTTAAGACCATTAACGGTTCCTGAACAGAAGGGAGCTTGTTCATTACCTTCTTTGACGCATCTACCCACCTTGTGAACTATCTTAGAAGGACAATCGGAGCGTTTATGTCCTTTTCCACCACATACATGACAAACTGGGATAAATGATTTTTGTTCTCCCTCTACATGAGACTTAACCTTTGGTTCAGGTGAACCATTGCCTTTAGGGATCGACCCGTCAGGCCCTTATAGGGAATTATGGGCTTCGCGCATACAAGTCAGCAGCCTCAGCAACTTCCGCAGCCGTAATCAGATTACGTTCTCTAATGAAGGTCTGTATTTGGTGGGCAGGAGCCGTCAGGAACTGGTCGGCAACCATGAAATCTCTAAGAGATTCATAAGTGTGATCAATTCCTGCACTGTCTATCCAAAAATCAAACAACCGAAAGAGAGTAATCTGTAACTGCTGGAAATTTTGGGCCTGTTGAAAAGGGGGGATACCTGAAATTCTTCCCATAAGAGTTAGTTGTTTTCTGGTAGGCCTTAAGAATGCTTTTCAAAGGTTATAGTCACAAATGATATCATGTGAAAAAAGGGACAAATGTTCAAAGCTGTCCCTGAAAATAACATTCCCAGCCTTAGTAGCCCAAGAATCAAATGGCCATTCACAGAGGGAAGCAGTATTTTCAAATCTGATAATATAAGAAGTTATGTCTTCCCCTCTGTGAAGGGGGGGTAAGTTGGGGGGGGGGAATGAAGGAGTGGGAGCCCACCTACCCCCATTTAATTCTGCTGGGTAAGACCTAGTTTCCTATTCTCTAAGTCTAGAATTTCACTTCAAGATCTTTCTTTTTCTCGTTCCCTTTCTCTAGCTTTTGCTCTTTCCTCTAATTCTTTCTAGAGGGTGCATCACGTTCTCTAGCCTGTTGTTCTCGTACTTGTGCTCTTTCTTCACGATCGCCATCACGTTCTTTCTTTTTTTCTAGTTCTCTTTCTAACTGTCTCTTTTCTTTCTTTCAATTTTTTTTTCCCCTTTTCCTTTCTTCCTTTCTCTCTCTTTTTTTCTCTTCTTGTTCTCTTTTTTAAATGCCCCTTGTTTTTCTCTTTCAATTTTTCTTCTCCTTTCTCTCTTCTCGTTCTCTTTCAACTGTCTCTCTTTTTTTTTTTCTTTCAATTTTTTTTTTCTCCTTTCTCTCTTCTCGTTCTCTTTCTAACTGTCTCTTTTTTTCTTTCAATTTCATTTTTTTTCCCCAATCTTAGTAGTTATGAAAGATTCTAAAGTTTTCCCAAATACCTAGCTTCATCCCAGCATTCATCCAGAACTGGTATTCCCCCCTACTAACCGGGATAACTTAACTTTTTGGGTGAATGAAACAGAATAGGGGAAAAGGAGGGTTTTAAATCCTGCTCCGCCAACTGTAAAACAAAACCGGGGGGTTTTCCCCACTGATTTATACAGTATAAATTTGCCCGGAGGGTTCTATGCCAGCTCCGACCAACCAGTAAGGAGAATGGGATCACTTGACCACCCAAATTTTTCCCCCCATCAAAAAAAGGCCCCCCATGACATTTCCCCTTTTTAAAAACATACAAGAACTCAATGAAGAAGATTTAGGGAAAACTGGGGTCCCTAGAGTCTATTCCTAAAATAATCTTCAAGCTCAAAACAAAGGTGACAGAAGTAACTAGCACATCCTCCCTTTGGGGCTTGACTAACATAAACAAAGAGCAATTAACAATCACCAAATCCTTTAAATACCTTATCTGTAGTCCTACTATAGTAAATGAATACTTATAAGGGGGAAAACCTCGGTGGTGTGGAGCGTTTGAGGTGCACCCCCGTAACTGTTGGCGGAGTTCCAATAATGTCGTCAGGTGTCGCCGGCTCAAGCCCAAAATAGCGTCGAGTCGTGTTCGAGGCGTCGAATCCTTGAGTCGAACCCCGGAAGGTCGCCACTTGTGAAGGTTGTCGCCAATCTTTTCGGGAAAAAAATATAATAGAAAAGACTAATAACAAGAAAAAAAAACACTTTATTTTAATAGAATAAAATTTTTAATAAAAAATTAAATATGTTTTAAAAAATCCTTTTTAAAGAAAATAAAAAAAGAAAAAAAAAAATATATGATTCAAAGCTAAATTTTTAAAAATTGGGCGTTATCACTGAAGCAATAAATTTTAAGAGACAGTTTCCGGGGGTGGTGGTGGTAGAAAATTTTTGTTGTTGTTGTTGTTGTTGGGGTTTTACCCAAAAACCACAGTCTTCCAAAACTGTTACAATGTCACATAAGATGTAAGGGACCCCCGTTGGTTGTCCCTAGTGACGTCCAGTTGCCTGATGTTTCTTATTGTTCTGGGTTTACCCCGGTGGTAATTCAAAAAAGTGATCGTTGCTCTGTTTCTCAATTGTTGAGTACCCCGGCCACCCACTCAGCCTTGAATCCGATGATCCGAGCGGACACAGAGGATTGGGAAGGAAACCCAATAATTACTCACCACTCTAGCTTTAAATTTTTCATAGTAGGCATAACCCCCTTTTAAAAAAATGGCGAACTGTAATAATTTACTCTACCAAACCAAGGCAGGACAAAGCAAAAAAGAAAGTTTTTAAACATGAGTGAAGCTCCAAAAAAAATTAGGTGAACCCTTTTTCACATAAAAAAAATGAAGATACGAGAAGTACTTACAGGGGGCCAAGGGGCCGTCAAGGGATCTCAACCGGCATCCGAAGCCCCGCATTACACCCTCACCGGGGGAAAAAGGGGGGGGTAGCAGCAGCGAGACACTTACCCCCACCTTTTAACCCCCAAACTTTTCCCCCAACCATCACTTACATACCCCCTTTTTTTACTTTCATCACTCCTATCTATGGACTTTTTCCTCACACACTTTTAAATAGAATTTCTACTGCAATTGAAATTTATGGGAAAATAAGCAAAATTTTATGATTTTCTTTTGGCTTACCATAGGATATTTTTTTTAAAAAAATTGTTTTTCAGAAAATCCTTTTAAAAAGCCTTAAATCGTCAAAAATGCAATAAAATCAAGTTTTATAGCATTTTTGAATATTTATTAATTATTTACATATTTTTTTTAATATCCCTTAAAAATCTATAAAATAATATTTTTATAGAATATTTCTTTATTTTCAAAAAAAACATGAAACATTAAAAAACTAAGAAAAAATTTCAAAACGTATTTTATTGCATATTTCATTTTTAAGGGGTTTGAGTGTTTTCGGAAAATCTTTTTTTCAAAATACACATTTTAATTTAAATAAATTTTTTGAATTAAATTTATAAAAAAAAAAATTTTATATTTTCTTTTTGGGGAAATTCTTATAGGTTTTTTTTTAAAAAAAAAGTTTTTCAGAAAATTTTAAAATGTCAATCGTTAAAAATGCAAAAAAAACGTTTTATACTTTTTAAATATTTATAAATTATTTAATTTTTTAAAAACTTTTTAAAAATCTTTAAAAAACATTATTTTTTTAAATATTTCATATTATTTTCGAAAAAAAATGAAACTTAAAAAAACTCAAAAATGTGCAAATACGTTTTTATTGCATATTTAACGTTTTAGAGCGGTTTGAGTGTTTTTTGGAAAAATATTTTTTTTAAAAAAAACTTAGATTTTCATTTTTAAAAAAATTTTTACCAATTGAAATTTAGGGAAAAAACAAAAATGATTTTCTTTTGGGAAATTACTTAAGGTATATTTTTTCAAAAAAAAATTTTTTTAGAAAACCTTGAAAAAGCCTTAAATTTATAAATTTTTACATATTTTTAAAAAAACCCATTAAAAATCTAAAAAATACATATTTTTAAGAATATTTCAATTTTTTCAAAATACATGAAACATTAAAAGCTCAAAAATTTTAAAATCGTTTTTTATTGCATATTTCGACGTTTTTGGGGTTTTATTTTTCGGCAAAACTTTTTTTTTAGCTAAAAAACTTAGATTTTCACACTTTTAAATAAATTTTACTGCAATTGAAATTTAGGGAAAAGTAAAAAATTTTATTTTTCTTTAGGGAAACTTACCATAGGTATATTTTTTAAAAAAAAATTTTTTAGAAAACCCCTTTAAAATTTAAACTCAAAAAAG
>WNWK01059697.1:0-10124 GCA_009830355.1 Cherax destructor | reverse complement strand
CTCATTTCCTTGCTGTCATCTGTGTAGGACCCATCCCGTTTAAGTAGGGGCCCAATACAGGATGTTGATCTCGACTTTGATTTGGCATAAGAAAAGAAATACTTTGGGTTTCTTTCAATTTCATTTATGGCTTTTAGTTCTTCCGGCGTTTCTAGACTCATGTAGGATTCCTTTAGCTTTAGTTCGACGTTTGCTATTTCTCTGACCAGTGTCTCCCTACATATTGCAGATATATTGGCTTCTTTTAGCTGCTCTGTTATTCTTTGCCTTCGCCTGTATGGAAAGTGCCTTTCTCTTTCTAGTTTACATCTTCTCCTCCTTTTTCTTAGAGAAATATGCCTTAAGCATACCTCCAGTGCCACAGAGTTAATCTGTTCTAGACATAGGTTGGAATCTGTGTTGCTTAGGCTATCTTCCCAGTCTATATTATTTAAGACTTGGTTTACTTGGTCCCACTTTATGTTTTTGTTATTGAAGTTGAATTTGGTGAAGGCTCCCTCTCGACTGATCACATTTTGTTGGTCTGGGGCTCCGCGCATACATGTCTGAACTTCTATTATGTTGTGATCTGAGTATATTGTTTTTGATATAATGATATTTCGTATCAAATCATCATTGTTAGTGAAGATGAGGTCCAGTGTATTCTCCAATCTTGTAGGATCTATTATTTGTTGGTTTAATGTAATTTGGTGCAGAGATTTAAAAGCAAGTTTTCACCTGAGTTGCCTCCTGGTTTTATCTCTGCAACAACATTATTTGCTATAAACAACATACCTAGCTTCAATTTTCTTCTCCAAATTTAACTTCAATAACAAAAACATAAGGTGGGACCAAGTAAACCAAGTCCTAAATGATATAAACTGGGAAGATTGCCTAGCATCACGGATCCCAACCTATGTCTAGAACAAATTAACTCGTGGTACTCGAGGTTTGCTCAAGGCAAATTCTTAAGGAAAAGGAGGAGAAGATGCAAACTAGAAAGAGAGGCGCTCCTATACAGGCGAAGGCAAAGAATAACGAGCGGCTACAGGAGGCCAATATCTCTGAAATACGTAGGGAGACACTAGTCAGAGAAATAGCAAACATTGAATTAAAACTAAAGGAATCTTACAGGAATCAAGAGACACGGGAAGAACAAAAGCCATACGTAAAGAAATTGAAAGAAACCCAAAGTATTTCTTTTCCTATGCAAAATCAAAGTCGAGAACAACAACCAGTATTGGGCCCCTACTTAAACAGGATGGGTCCTACACAGATGACAGCAAGGAAATGAGTGAGTTACTTAAGTCCCAGTATGACTCAGTTTTTAGCGAGCCATAACCAGACTGAAAATCGAAAACCTAAATGAATTTTTTATGAGAGTGCCACAGAATTTGACAGACGCATGCCTTTCTGACATCACTACGACGCCAAATGACTTCGAAAAGGCAATAAATGACATGCCCATGCACTCTGCTCCAGGCCCAGACTCATGGAGCTCCGTGTTCATCAAGAACTGCAAGAAGCCCTATCACATGCTTTAACATCTTATGGAGAGGAAGCATGGACACTGGGATCGTCCGCGCTACTAAAAACAACAGACATAGCCCGCTCCACAAAGGGGGCAGTAAAGCAATAACAAAGAACTACAGACCAATTGCGCTAACGTCCCATATCATAAAAATCTTTGAAAGGGTTCTAAGAAGCAAGATCGCAACCCATCTTGATACCCATCAATTGCACAACCCAGGACAGCATGGGTTTAGAGCAGGCCGCTCCTGTCTGTCCCAACTACTGGACCACTACGACAAGGTCCTGGATGCTCTAGAAGATAAACAGAATGCAGATGTTATATACACAGATTTTGCAAAAGCCTTTGACAAGTGTGACCATGGTGTAATAGCACACAAAATGTGATAAAGGAATAACAGGAAAAGTTGGTAGATGGATCTATAATTTCCTAACATGTAGAACACAAAGAGTAGTAGTCAACAGAGTAAAGTCTGAGGCAGCTACTGTGAAAAGCTCTGTTCCACAAGGCACAGTACTTGCTCCCATCCTATTCCTCATCCTCATATCAGATATCGACAGGGATATAAGCCACAGTGCTGTGTCTTCCTTTGCAGATGACACCCGAATATGTATGACAGTGTCCACCGTTGAAGACACTGCAAGACTCCAAGCAGACATAAACCAAATCTTTAAATGGGCTGCAGAAAACAATATGAAGTTCAATGATAGAAATTTCAATTACTCAGATACGGAAAATGTGAAGAAATTAAAATCTCTTCGGAGTACAAAACTAATTCCAACCACACAATAGAGCGAAAAACTAATGTCAAAGACCTGGGAGTGATCATGTCAGAGGATCTCACCTTCAAGGACCATAACAGTAGCAATTGCATATTCTCGAAAAATGACAGGATGGATAATGAGAACCTTCAAAACCAGGGATGCCAAGCCCATGTTGACACTTTACAGATCGCTTGTTCTATATAGGCTAGAATATTGCTGCACACTAACGGCACCTTTCAAGGCGGGTGAAATTGCTGACCTTGAAAATGTGCAGAGAACCTTCACCGCACGCATAAGTGCGATAAACCACCTCAACTACTGGGAACGCTTGAAGTTCCTAAACCTGTACTCTCTAGAACGCAGGCGGGAGAGATACATTATTATATACACATGGAAAATTCTTGAGGGCTTAGTACCAAACTTGCACACAAAAATCACTCCGTAAGAAAGCAAAAGACTCGGCAGGCGATGTAACATTTCCCCAATGAAGAGCAGGGGTGCCACTAGCACGTTGAGGGACAACACAATAAGTGTCAGGGGCCCAAGATTGTTCAACTGCCTCTCAGCATACATCAGGGATTACCAAAAACCCCCTGGCTGTCTTCAAGCAGGCACTGGACAGGCACCTAAAGTCGGTACCTGACCAGCCGGGCTGTGGTTTGTACGTTGGACTGCGTGCGGCCAGCAGTAACAGCCTGGTTGATCAGGCTCTGGTCCAACAGGAGGCCTGGTCACGGACCGGGCCGCGGGGGCGTTGACCCCTGGAATTCTCTCCAGGTAGACTCCAGGAGCACTCCTCACCTTCTGCTGATTTCCTCAAAATCATTCCCAACATCGTCAACTTCAGTGGTAGTGAGAGGTTCGCCATTGCTCCATCTCACTATCACTGATCTGTACTCATGTAGTACTTCAAAATGTGCCTCATATGAAAATATAACTTTTCTCAATTCATCTGTCGTCCATCCAATATTATTGTGATTGTCATTATAAGGTGTTGTCTTGCACTGTCTTCCACATCTTCCTCGATGCAGCTCTCGACTATCACCAGTGTCGTCAACTCTCTTCAGAATCTGACAAACAGCTGACTCTGCTAGGCTCAAATTTTCAGAGATCTGTTTGATACTCAACTCAGCATGTTTTCTAAGAGCTACAATACCTGCACGCAAATTGAGGAAAGAGTGGAGTGGAAAGGATGTTAGAAAAATCTTCTTCTCAAATAGAATGGTTGCCAAGTTGAATTTATTACAGGAAAAATTAGTAAGTGTTACAACCTGTTGAAATTTTAAAAAAATTATATGATAAAAGAGTACTGAAGAATGAGGGAGACATTCTTATGTTCTTATACGCAAGTATATAAATGGAAGATGGGCATTAAAAAAGGAGCTATAAATAAGGTCGTGAGGATATCCCTCCAAGAAAGAATCCGAAATAATGGATTCAAATTGAATAAGGTTAGATTAAAAAAAAAGATGCATGTTTAGGAAAGTATTGGTTTGAAAATAGAGTAGTCGATGAGTGGAACAGTTTGCTTAGTAGAGGTACTGAAGCTAAAACCTTGGGTAGCTTCAAATTTAGGTTAGATAAATGCATGAGTAAGAAGGGTTGGATTTAAGTGTGACTTGTACATGAGTTAATAAGTTTATCAAAGCTTATTCCTTGTGTACCATTGAAAATAGATTGGTCAAATATTTTTGTTAGTGGGTTTGGGATTGACAAGGACCTGCCTAGTATGGGCCATAGGCCTGTTGCATTGTTCCTCTTGTCTTACGTTCTTAACTGCAGACCCTTCACCTGCCTCTGCTCAAGAAAATGTTCCTGGACCACCTCCAACGTCTCTCACCAACAACTAACAACTAATCTCACTACCACTACTCAAGACTCCCAGCCTCCCCTTGATTCAATAACAAAAGAAACGATTGTATCCGAATATTCTGATGAGTCCACTGATAATGAGGAAGAAGGCCCATACTACGATGAAGGAATTTACAGCCCAAACCTAGATTTCTACACAACCACTTCGAAAACTAAAGACATGCTCTGCAGAGAATTATACTCGCACCTACAAGAGGAAACCATCAAGTATACATGTAAAACACATCTCTATATCCCGCTAGAACACGTATTATAAGGACTTATTCCATACATTGAGGCCCACCGAAACACAGTAAAACTGTTTTATCTCTCCAGGCCAAACTTTAAAAAAACTAAAATACCGAAACTCCAAGTGATGAAATAGTAATGTAATTACAAACGCTAAGCCAACATACACAGCACCTCTTCCCAAAGGTTATTACCATCTCCCTTGACCACGTGACCTGAGTCACCTGCCTGCCTGATGCCCAGCCCATCATCACCTGCTCAGTCACCTGTCAGTCAGCACTGCCTACTTCTCTGCTAGTTATACATCACTGTACAAGAATGGTATACAATACCGACAAGATGAAAATTAAGACACATGCAACATATAGAAATTTTTTCTTGGACTGCCTCCTTGAAAGCTGCCCTCTGACAAGCACTGTTGACACCGACACTCTGAGACACTTCTCTCAGACTTACAAGTGGCTTATGGACAGAATTTCTAGCTGACTGCAGTAGAAAGAATTCTCCACGAAGGTAGACGATAAGTCTACATCAAGTTCACCTTCCGCAAGCCCTTACAGCGGGCCCTGGACACGAGTGCCGTCCGGTCACTCTCATCGAGCAGACTCTTGTCTAACTCCGACTGTCCAGTTTCTGCCGTGTGGACCTCTGGGGGTGCAAACTTGTTGGTTCCGGTGGTCTTAACACCCTTCCCTTTAACTTTAATATCTTTCACATGTCTAGCCTTGTCTGAGCAGCTTCGTACTTTCCCACCCAGTGGCCCATATGCCCTGGTAGCCCTTCTTCCCACTGATACGAGGTTCCCTGGGTTTAATGACAAGCTATCTCCCTCTTTAGGTACCCCATAAAAGCGTCTCCCCAAGGTGGCCGAGTGTCCGTCACTCCCTACTTGGTTTGGCTTACCTGGCGGTTCATCGTGTACACTAATATTCATTATCACTACTTCCCCAGCTATCATGGTGTCAGCTTCCCTCCTCTCTGGCATTGCAGGGAATTCATTTGGAATCCTGCCACCGATGATATATCCTACTGGGATCTGTATATCCCAATTCCTTCCTTAATAGTCCGTCGTTTAGACAGGAAGTCATCTAGATAGTTGGCTCCCACCAGTATATCTACATTTCTGACTGTGTCAGTGGTAAGGTTCTGGTCTGCCAGCTTTACACCAAGGTCTTTCAATCGCTTGGTTGCTGCTGCAAGACCTCTGGCCGTAATTGCCCCAGGTAACGTCTTTATTACCAAAACTGTAATATTTCTGCGATGTCCACCCAATTTAACAATGACATCCACAACATCATAAGACTTGGGCGGGCCCTGACTTATAGCACCTCCCAATGTCGCATTAACTTTGTTGGTGGCCTTCAACTTTAACTTAGCCACCAACTTCTCTGTTATCATGGACACTTGTGCTCCCGAGTCAAAGAATAATAGGGTTGTTTCAGATCTGTTCCCGTTCACAACCCCTGCCATGACTGTAGGTAGGGCAGCAACTCTGTGCTTCTCGCTCAGATTAGAGACTTTGCCCACACTAATCATGCTGGCTACCACTTCAGGCTCGGACTCTCTTTATATCTCTACTGGAGAAATGTCCCTACTAGCCTGGGGTTCCCTTAAATTTTGGGACATAGTGCAGTATGGTGCTTACCTTTCCGCAGTTATAGCACTCCGAAAGATGTGACTGGCAATCTTCTGACTCATGTCCCCCACAACACCTTAAGCATAGCTGCAACTCCTTTAGTCTCTGCCGCCTACTGCTCAGTGTTGTATACCGAGAACAACTTGTGCTAGTGTGTTTGCTTTCGCAGAACACACATATTCTGGTACAAGTGTCTCTGAGGGTCTGCTTAGAGGTCCTTATCTTAGACACTTCTTTGCCATAGTACACCCCAACGTTAGTGTTATGAGCTTTAAATTGATCTCCCGAGTTTTCTGAGTAAGTAACTGTTTGTTTATGTAATGATGGCGGTGACTCTTCTCTCTCACCTATGCTCAAATGAGAAACAAGATCTCCCAACCCCTCAATAATTTGCTGTATTGTAAACCGGTTAGTCCTATACATCAAATGTAACTCATGTACTGTAGTGCTAGCTAGTTTCCTTTGGATCATCTGACTGACCATCCATTCTGCGCTACCCCAATCATATAGATCTTTGAGACTATTTGTCAAACTCATAACTTTGATTTGGAACTTCTCTAAGCTCTGACGGTCATGGCGGCAAACCTCAAGATCGGTCAGTCGATAAAATATAGCTATCTTTATCTCCTCTGTGTTGCCAAATGCATCCTTTAGTTGATCCTTGGCATGTTGATAATTAATATCAGTGGTTTGGTAATGCCGGACCAAGTCCAGGGCTTTACCCTTGAGCTGTGAACGTAAATACTGTAGTTTGGTTCCGTCAAACATTGGTAAATTTAATGTAGGCAATCTGGGTAACACACTAGAAGGACTGTGGCAGCCTGTGCACCTGTCTATTTTTGTTTCCCCTGCTGTATCAACCTTCAATGTTTTCATTAACTGTTTGCAGAGTTTCATCTCCGCTTTACAATCAGCCTCATGCTCGTCGTATTCCTTCTGAATTGCCTCAACAATATCCTCTGACTCATCTGCTGCAAGGGCTCCTGCCTCATAATCTTGATAGTCTCAAAGTCTGCTAGCTTTTCCTCTAAAAGCTCTAAACACTTTTCTAGATCTTCACAATCTACATCTGCAGTTTGTCTGTTATCTTGGCCCTCCCTACACGCCTTGATTACGCGTCTCTTGTGGGCACTCATAGACCGCTTTAGCTGACTTAGAGATAGGACAGTTTCTTTCTGAGTCTCATTCGTCATTGTTGTGGTTTAGTTAAGAGTGCATCACTAATTTGTATTTTAGTTAGCCCACCCCACAGCACGACACGGTATTAGGTGAGAATAAGTGAGTCCCAAAGCTCCTCAACAAGCTTAATGACTTTCTTTACATATATTGACTTGACTCAAATAAATGTACACTGTTAGCCCTCAAACCCAACTAAAATGTATATTGTTGTTAAAGCTAGCAATTTCCTGTACACATCAGTAAATAGTTACAGGACTTAATCTAGCCTCTGGTGCAAATCACAAATTAAAATGAGTCAAATACAATAAAATTCACACAGTAAAAATATGTAGTCTTTGCAAATTAAATTCACTTGGATAAAACAAAATAAATTCAGTAATTCACTTATAAACAGTAAATAAATAATGTTGTGTTCAGCTTGTTTAATTCAGTGTAGTTAGTTGGAGAAGGTAAATCCTAGCATAACTTTATATAACTGTTGAAATTAGTGTGCAACTATAGCCTAAATTTAGCTTTGCAATTCAAGGTAAATGTTAACTAGGTTAAATCTGACCTAGCTGTTATAACTGTTATAAATATTGCAGAAGCCTAACCTAACTGTGGCTGCCATGCAACTTTACTGTAAGTAATTAAATATACAAGTTTCCTACCCTGGCTTACTTGTAATCACTGTAAATAAATAAACTCACAAGCTTAACTAGCCTGCCTGTAGATTACTATAAATAATAAACTTCTGAGTAGTTAGCTTAACCTAGCCTGTGTAAGTCTCTGGACCTAGGTGCTAACTTAATCTAACTTTGATAATCCCTGGTACATTAACTGTAGCCTAGCTAATTAAGACTAATCTGTCTGCTAAACTAGCTATTCCACATCCGGTTCGAATGACCATATAGAAATTTTGTCTTGGACTGCCTCCTTGAAAGCTGCCCTCTGGCAAGCCTGTTGACACCGACACTCTGAGACCGCTTCTCTCAGACTTACAAGTGGCTTATGGACAGAATTTCTAGCTGACTGCAGTGAAAAATTCCCCACCTACATGCACTACATGCACAATCTCCCTAAGCTATAACCCCTCCAAACACCAAGTGCAGGAAAGGACCCTTAATCTGCAAGAATTCAAGTGGTATTAGTGTCTTGCCTAAACTCAGAAATCCCAAACTCAAAGGGGTTATCCTTTAAGCAATATCTAAGCAGTATGGGACACTAGTTTCCCAGACTTAAACTTAAGACATGACGCTGGTACATACCAATATATTAGCGTCCGTCTGCTTGAGACCCACATATAAACTCATGTTTCCCAGAAAACTGGCCAGATACTGAGAGAAAGGAAGTCTAGTCTTACTGTAATGGGTCTGGATGGAGAAAGATATCCACAGTACTTCGGGATGTCTCCTCCTAGTCCCCAGGACAGATGTTGAGTCACATGGGGAATGCTGCCAAGGTACAGCACTTGTTCACTGGTTGAAGTCTGGTCTGAAGAAGTGACCTAGCATCTCGCCCGCCTAGGTCAAGTGTGGGGCTGCAAGTTCTCGTTAGCTGACATAATCTAATGTTCGCCTATTCAGGCCTTAAAACTACCTATTTTAGGGTGTAAGAGCTACATTATTAATATCTAAAGTTGCCTCAATAATCCTAATATTAGTAACTGTACAAACTTACCTAGGCTTTCCCAGGAGAATAAATCTATCAGTTAACATGTGTAATCTATCTACCTCCACGAACTGTGTTTGTTTGGTTGGGTGTGTGTGGGTTCATGAACTCAGAGGACCGATCTGTGGTACGATTAAGGCTCCATATGGCTCACTTACCCTGTGGAACTTGAGCGACTCAAAAGTTTCCACACAACATCTGGGTATCTTTATTGTAGACGTTTCATCATTCTGGAGTATACCTGAGAGGGTTCCGGGGTCAACGCCCCCATGGCCCAGTCTATGACCAGGTCTCATGGTGGATCAGGGCGTATCAACCAGGCTGTTACTGTTGGTTGCACGCAAACCGACGTACAAACCACAGCCCGACTGGTCTGGTACTGACTTTAGGTGCCTGTCCAGTGCCTGCTTGAAGACAGCCAGGGTCTATTGGTAATCCCCTTATGTAAGCTGGGAGGCAGTTGAACTGTCTTGGGCCCCTGACACTTATTGTGTTGTTTCTTATCGTGCTAGTGGCACCCCTGCTTTTCATTGGGGGATGTTGATCGTTTGCCGAGTCTTTTGCTTTCATAGGGAGTGATTTTCGTGTGCAAGTTTGGTACTAATTCCTCTAGGATTTTCCAAGTGTAAATGATCATGTATCTCTCCCGCCTGTGTTCTAGGGAGTACAGGTTTAGGAACTAAAGCATTCCCAGTAATTTAGGTGTTTTATCGAGTTATGTGTACTGTGAAGGTTCTCTGTACATAAGGAATTACCAATAGACCCCTGGCTGTTTTCAAGAAGGCGCTGGACAGACATCTAAAATCAGTACTTGACCAGCTGGGCTGCAGTTCGTATGCAAGTTTGCGTCCAGCCAGCAGTAACAGCCTGGTTGATCAGGCCCTGATCCTCTGTGAGGCGTGGTCATGGACCGGGCCCTGGGGCCATTGAGTCCTGAAATCCTTTGCAGGTATACTCCAGGTATACACAGTCAACTAAACCCGTTACCTATTTTACTGATAGGTGAACATGGACAGCAGGTGTCTTAAGGAAACACATCCTAGTATTTACACCCCATACCAGGGATCGACCTCGGACCTCTGTGTGTGAGCTAAGTGTCTAGCAATCGAGCTATATGGGACACCTCTAGGTTTCGTCCTAGCCGCTAACTAAAATTCCACTAAGCGAACTTTCATAAAGCAAGGAATGACTGTACAGGTGGCCTCGCATACATCAGGTTGGCTCTGGGCTACTTTTGCAACATCATGGAATCTTGGTTCATAGGACATCTCATAACCTTCTTCAC
>WNWK01059696.1:0-10125 GCA_009830355.1 Cherax destructor | reverse complement strand
GAGGCATGGCGCATTTTTCCCCATTTGTAAATGCTAATACCATAATAATAATAATAATAATAATAAAAATTAATAATAATAATAAGAAGAAGAAGAAGAAGAAGAAGAAGAAAAAGGAAGAAAAAGAAGAAGAAGAAGAAGAAGAAGAAGAAGAAAAAGAAAAAGGGAAGAAGAAGAAAAAAAAGGGAAAAAGGAGGAGGGGGGAAGAAGAAGAAGAGGAGGAGGAAAAAAGAAGAAGAAAAAAGAAGAAGAAGAAGAAGAAGAAGAAGAGGAGGAGGAAAAAGAAAAAAAGGGGGGAAAAAACGGGAGGGGGAAAAAAGAAGAAAAAGAGGAGGAGGAGGAGAAGGAAAAAAAGGAAGAAAAAAAAAAAAAAATTTAAAAAATAATAATAATAATAATTAGGTTTTCATTGTGTGATTTTTGACTATTCATTTACATTAACATAGGGGGAAAAATTTTTTAAATGGTGTTTCTACAATAATTTTTAAATTTTTAATTTTTTGGGAATACCAACAACCACAACAACAATAACCATAAGAACAACAATAACCATAAGAACGCCAACAACCAAAAACAATAACAACCACAACAACAATAACAACCACAAAAAAACAACAAAAACAATAGCAACCACAACAACAATAACAACCACAACAGAAAACAACCACAACCATAACAACCACAACTACCTACAATAACAGCAACAACCAAAACACCCAAGCAAAACCAAAAAGAAAAAACCACAAAAAAAAAATACCAAAAAAACCCCAAAACAACAGGTGTTATCATGGGGTATCCCAAAAGGGAAACCCCCTTTTAAAGAGTTTGATGTTTTTTTTATTTTTTTTTTTTTCCCCCAATTTTTTTATTATATTTCATTCTGACGTTTTCTTCCAGGGAGGGTGGGGGGGTGCCTTGAAACTGGTCAAGATCTCATGATCTAAATAACTGGAAAAAAAAGGTAAACTGAAAAAAGGATCCTTTATTGAAAAGCCAACAGTGGGCTTTATAAAATAAAAAAAAATCTACCGGGGGAGAAGAATTTTATAATGTACCCCGTCCGTATGCTTGTGTTTGTGTTTATATATATATATATATATATATATATATATATATATATATATATATATATATATATATATATATATAAAAAACATACATACATACATAGGGACTTGCGTACTATAAATTTTTTGGGGGTTTGTTGTTAAAAACCCTTTAAAAAATTTGAAAAAGATGCATTATTCTGCATTCCTCTTTTTTTTTTTCCATCGCGTTGATATTGTATATAATTTGTCTCGATCAAATTAAATGAGCCCTCCTTCTTTAAAATTTTGTTTGATTATTCCCTTCTCGTTTTCCAGGCGCTGTATGAGACTTATGGGGTTTTGTTTCCCCATTTATAATTGCTGTTTTCTTGGAGGGCCTACCTATCATTGTCACCAAAGTCTCTTCACCTTCTCCCTGGGCTTTAACTCACCTTCCTACTGTCCTCCCTTTTCCCCTCAACCAGCCCTGACAGTCCTGAACTTATACACAAGACTTACGATCTTGAAGACCCAACAACCGTTGTCCACAGCTCACTACATATGGAAAATTCCACAGTAACATTTTGTGTCCCCGCACTCTTCAACATGCTTTTTTTCGGGGGGTAGCACGTCCCCGAGTTATGGTTAAAGACCTCAAGACTACTGGCGGGGTAGATATTGACCGAGGTCAGCTACAGGCTTAGTAAAAC
The DNA here is from genome assembly GCA_009830355.1 of Cherax destructor. NCBI lineage: Eukaryota > Metazoa > Arthropoda > Malacostraca > Decapoda > Parastacidae > Cherax > Cherax destructor. Next base: position 8,387 of record WNWK01059696.1, on the reverse strand, counting down.
TTTGGCTCGGGCAGCCATCAGAGAAAGTTATAGGCTCAAAGTCAGCACGAGGATTAATGTATGCAAATCACCCAACTTTTTCCTTCCCCCCCCCTTAACCCCCCTCTGGAATGACCAAGAGCTTTGATCATTCAGGTATGCCAGAGGTACCACTCATGGGTTTCTCACAGGTGTAAAACAAAGTGCACACACGCAGGTTTTTCACAGGGACCTCATTTGTACACTCTTGGCATCAGCATCGAACCTTAGCTTCACTGCAGCTGCACTGACACATTGTAATAAAGCATTAGCAGGTCACCACCAGGTGGCAGTAGTCACCACCAGGTGGCAGTAGTCACCACCAGGTGGCAGTAGTCACCACCAGGTGGCAGGAGTCACCACCAGGTGGCAGGTCACCACCTGGCAGTAGTCACCACCAGGTGGCAGTAGTCACCACCAGGTGGCGTAGTCACCACCAGGTGGCAGTAGTCACCACCGGTGGCTGGAGTCAACACCAGGTGGCAGTAGTCCCCCCGGTGGCAGTAGTCACCACCAGGTGGAGTAGTCACCACCAGGTGGCAGTAGTCACCACCAGGTGGAGAGTCACCACCAGGTGGCAGGAAAGGTCACCCCACCAGGTGGCAGGAGTCACCACCAGGTGGGGGGTCACCACCAGGTGGCAGGAGTCACCACCAGGTGGCAGGGTCACCACCAGGTGGCAGTAGTCACCACCAGGTGGCGGGGTCACCACCAGGTGGCATAGTCACCACCAGGTGGCAGTAGTCACCACCAGGTGGCGTAGTCCCCACCGGGGGCAGTAGTCACCACCAGGTGGCAGTCCCCAAAGGTGGATCACCACCAGGGGCAGAGTCCCCCCGGGGGCGGGAGTCACCCCGGGTGGCTGGGTACCACCAGGTGGGGGGTCACCACCAGGTGGCTGGAGTCCCACCAGGTGGCAGTAGTCACCACCGGTGGCAGTAGTCACCACCGGGTGGCGCGGGGGTCCCCAAAGGTGGCAGGAGTCACCCCAGGGGGGAGTCCCCACCGGGTGGCGGGGTCACCACCAGGTGGAGTAGTCACCCCCGGGGTGGCAGTAGTCACCACCAGGTGGCTGGAGCCCCAAAAGGTGGCAGGGTCACCACCGGTGGTGGGTCACCACCAGGTGGCAGGAGTCACCACCAGGTGGCTGGAGTCACCACCAGGTGGCAGGGTCACCACCAGGGGGTGGGTCACCACCAGGTGGCGGAGTCCCACCAGGTGGCTGGAGTCACCACCAGGTGGCAGGAGTCACCACCAGGTGGGGGGAGTCCCACCAGGTGGCTTTCACCACCAGGTGGCGGGTCCCACCAGGGGCTGGAGTCACCACCGGGGCGGGTCCCACCAGGTGGCGGGTCACCACCAGGTGGCAGTAGTCCCACCAGGTGGCAGTAGTCACCACCAGGGGGGTAGTCACCACCAGGTGGCAGTAGTCACCAAGGTGGCAGTAGCCCCAAAAGGTGGCAGTAGTCACCACCAGGTGGCAGTAGTCACCACCAGGTGGCAGTAGTCACCACCAGGTGGCAGTAGTCACCACCAGGTGGCAGTAGTCACCACCAGGTGGCGGAGTCCCCCACCAGGTGGCTGGAGTCACCACCAGGTGGCAGGCCCACCAGGTGGCTGGAGTCACCACCAGGTGGCGTAGTCCCCCCGGTGGCGGAGTCACCACCAGGTGGCAGTAGTCACCACCAGGTGGCTGGAGACCCCAGGTGGCAGGAGCACCACCGGGTGGCGGGGTCACCACCAGGTGGCGGAGTCACCACCAGGTGGCAGGAGTCACCACCAGGTGGGGGAGCACCACCAGGTGGCAGGAGTCACCACCAGGTGGAGGAGCACCACCAGGTGGCAGTGTCACCACCAGGTGGCGTAGTCACCACCAGGTGGCGGGTCACCACCGGTGGCGGAGTCACCACCAGGTGGCAGTAGTCACCACCAGGTGGAGTAGTCACCACCAGGTGGCAGTAGTCACCACCAGGTGGCAGTAGCCCACCAGGGGGAGTAGTCCCCAAAGGGGGGTAGTCACCACCAGGTGGCAGGAGTCACCACCAGGTGGCTGGGTCACCACCAGGTGGCAGGAGTCACCACCAGGTGGCTGGGTCACCACCAGGTGGCGAGTCACCACCAGGTGGCGGGGTCACCACCAGGTGGCGGGAGCCCCCTGGCGAGTCACCACCAGGTGGCTGGAGTCACCCCAGGTGGCGGGTCACCGCCAGGTGGCAGGAGCCCCGCCAGGTGGCGGAGTCACCCCGGTGGTTAGTCACCACCAGGTGGCGTAGTCACCACCAGGTGGGTAGTCACCACCAGGTGGCAGTAGTCACCACCAGGTGGCGTAGTCACCACCGGTGGCAGTAGTCACCACCAGGTGGGTAGTCACCACCAGGTGGCGGAGTCCCCAAAGGTGGCTGGGCCCCGGTGGCAGTAGCACCACCAGGTGGCGGGAGTCACCACCGGTGGGGGTCACCACCAGGTGGCTGGAGTCAACAACAGGTGGCTGGAGTCACCGTCAGATGGCTAGAGACCACCAGGTGGCAGGGTCACCACCATGTGGGGCTGGAGTCACCACCAGGTGGCAGTAGTCACCACCAGGTGGGGAGTCACCACCAGGTGACGAAGTCACCACCAGGTGGCAGAAGTCACCACCAGGTGGCTGGAGTCACAACTAGCCGCCTCGTGTCTGGCATATGGCACTTCATTATTCTAAAACTCACCGCCCTTCTACAATCACTCCCTCGGGAATACTCTTGGAATTTTATCGGATTTCCTTTCATGGGGATGCCCCATTTTCATGTAGGACTTTGATTAAAGGAACTGAGCTCCCCTCCCTTTTCCCTTTGGGATAAACCGTATTACCCCCCATTCTCTTAAGGGTTTAGCATTTTCCTATATATATAATAATAATAATAATAATAATAATAATAATAATAATAATAATAATAATAATAATAATAGGCTTTTCCCGTGATATACTCTTTGGGTATTAAACAAGTCATAAACATTTTTTTTGCTGTAATAAAATTTACTTTCTTTTTCCCCCTTCTGAAAATTGAGTTTGCTGGGTCATGACCCTTTGCGGATTAGCTTCGAAATATGGCCTTCAAGGTCCTGGTAATCCCCTATTTTTACCTAATCAGTCTTTATATATCTCTGCCTGAAATCATGCTTTCTGGGGGGGGTTCACGCTCTTTAATGGGTAAGTCTTTATACACCTGCTGATATGTTCATCTAGCAGAAAGCAGGTAAAAGCGTTTAAATTTAAATTTTTCTCGGTTGCATTCTGGGGAAGAGGGTGTCAAGACCCCCTAGGAACAAGTTACATTGTTTGACCCAGAGTTATCCCGGGAAAACAACGACAACAACGACCACCACCACCACCATAATCATTATCATCATAACCGCCACCATCACCACCACCATCATTATTACCACCATCACCATCATCACCACCACCACCACCCACCATTATTCCCGGGTTTTATCGTTGTTCCCCCCACCTTTAACTCAGGGAAATAACTAAGTTCATTCCCCAAGGAAAGTTTTCCCAATAACCTTGAAAACTAATACTTTATGCTCATTATTTTGTGATGTCTACCTTCATTCTCGCGATTTTGAAACCCTTTTAAGGTTGAGTGAATGTCACTATAGTTTGGGTTTCCCAAAACTTTAGACAAGGTCCCCCCAAGGGAGGTTCCGACGCTGGTGAGCTGTTGATCTAGGAATTGGACTTTTTAGTTTCTTGAATTAGTCCAATACCTTCTATCCTTCCCCCCCCATTCGCTGTATAATCCACGGTTTAGCGCCCCCCATGATTATAATAATTTAAAAAGGTGTGATATATTTGTTCTCACTATCATGCTTCGGGCCCCCTTCTCAATGCAAACTGATGGTCGCTTTGGGACAGATTAGACCCCCAAACGTGTCCAAGTACCAGGACATCACATCAGGTAAAATCACGATTCTGAGGCGTAATGTTTGAAAAAGATACTGGAAGGGAAATTTTTAATTTACTAACCCTCCCGCTCCTTCCTATCCACTGGTTCATCCCTCACTCACCCAGTCGGGAAGACATCCTGTTCGTCCATTCTTTTTTTCAAAAATAAGCGATTACAAAAATTGAGTTACATGCAGCCCTACATTCTCTCTGTCTGGGTGACTGGTGGTTCGTTGTGACAGGTGCCGAATTTGCGCGTCAGTTTTATTTTTAAATTTTTTCTATTGAAACACGTTTTTAAAAAATCTATTTCAGTTTCTTGGCGTGTAGAAGCACGTGTGAGGAGGCCCCAAACAACGCCCGGGGAACTATCTATCGTGTTATGTTTTCCATACCAGTTATTTCGGACATTTTTTCCCAAAAGGGGTTTTGCATAGCAGTGCTGCTAATTCTGCTACGTTCACTGCTGCTGCTGCTGCCGCCGGTGCTATTGTTGATGTATTGTTTCTCCTGTTGCTTTTGCTTCCGCACGGTCGCCAGTGGACGAAGGGTGATTATTGGGCCACAAACTAAACACTGTGACGGGTGACAAACCCTCCCTACCTACCCTGGGATAGCAACATCAAGGAAATAAGCCGTAAACTAGAATTCAGGACAGGCATCCCCCCCCCACGTTTTAACAAGTTGTTAAATTTAAAAGAGGGGAAAAACCCCTTTTGGTCAGTCAGAAACGGGGCCCGCATTCTGGGGTTTTAAAGGGAAAGTCCCAACCCGTGGAGGGAGGAGCAGTGGATCAACAAACCTGGCTGGTCACTAATGCTTTTATGTCCCGCGATCAAGTTTATAAAAAAAGCTGACTATTCTCAATGAAAACTGGATTATTTTTTGTGCATTGTTGTTCTTTATAGATAATTATAATGATTGCCAGTCTTTATTCCTAAGTTAATGCAGAGAACAGGAGCATTCATTAACTTACCCTTTTTGATCCGCCACCAACACCCCACTACCATCACCACCGCAATACCGCCACTTGCACCACCAACACCACCCCCCCAAAACCCACCACCGTCAACACCACCCTCTGGGCCCCGCCCCCCCGTAAACCCAATTCATGCCACAAACCCACGACCTTTTCCCAAAGAGCCCCACCACACCCCACTTTCCCAGGACTCATTACGGTATATAGTCGGGTTCAGACCTGCAGCAGCACCCCATTGGGTTCTCCCCATCTTATTATTCACCAGAAGAAAAAAATCCTGAGTTTACTGAGAAAAACCATAGAGAGCCAAGTTGCTGTTACCCCCCTTTTAATCCTTCCCCAGTCACTTCACTTAATAGCCTGGCCTCCCTTTCATTGACTCGATCTTGGTGTTCTCATTCCCTAAAGACAGGAATAAAAAATTTGGATATAAATAACGTGTGAAAATATTTAACCGAGACAGTACTTGCAGCGAAGTTGACTTTGAAAAGGTAAGTAGGACCGAAACGTCGTGGTAAACTCCCCCCTCCTGTGTGGGTTTTTGTGTATTGTTCCCGTCACGGTACTGTGACTTTTTGTTCCAAAACCACTGTTTTGGGTAGAGTTATGAATTAGTGGAACAAACTCCCAGTAGAGACATTAGGGGACAACTTTGGGTAGCTTTAAAAATAGGTTAACAAGTAATGAATGGGGTGGGCGAGTGAATTGGACCTCTGCCTTGTAGATATATGGTTCCAAAAACAGACAAGTTGATAAATTAACACATATCAACACTTAGGTATCCTTTTTGGGGAAAAGTTTTCCCCCACGTTTGGACTTGCCTTGCATTGGCCAAAGGGCCCGCGCAGTGCTCCTTCTTTCTTATGTAGGTGGTGGGGTTAAGCCAGCATGAGAAAGTAACCACATTATTAATATTTAGTTTAAAAATTATAATAATAATATTCTGGAGAAACGCTAACTCGTAGGGTCAGCGCCAGGGGTTGGGAGTAGTATAATCAGGTTTGATTAGAGGAAAGGGGACGGTAGCTCTAAATTTCCCTTTATCAAGAACTAATCACCAGTATCAAGACACCTCTGAAGGGGGGTCATTCCCAAAAAGGTAACAAGGCTGCTAGAAAAAACCTCTAAAACACCTAGCAAATGAATCCACGGTGGTGTTGGACGCATTGTCATCTTGCTATGGAAGTCTCCAAAGTCACGATAAACTTCAGTTACAATGCTTAAAATCCATATTTTGTAAGGTAATATAAAATAAACATACCAGAAATTTCTTACTATATTGTAACTACCATATAAAATTGGATAGTCGCACACGAGGTTTATCTAAACTTTTTAAAAAAATATAGGCCTACTTAGTAACATAATTTACAGTTATAAGCAAAAAAATTGCCATTTTTTGTCATACAAATAACTTTTTTTTTAAAGCAATAGTTTGTGGGGTATGACCATATAAAGAGGGAAAAATTAGTTTACTCACGATCAAGATGAAGGTGCCCAGGAACCTGCAGAAACCTCGGTTATGACGTTTTGCCGGAGTTTGGGTGTAACGTCTCCCGAAACTTGTTGGTGATGTGTTTGTGAATATAGGGAATGTGAAGACGTGGAGAGTATGTGTGTGTGAGTATTTTCGCAGGCCCGTCAGTAGTCTGCAGTAGGTCACTGTTTTCCCCCATGCTGCTCCACCACTGATCACTTCCTTATAGTAGATTCTTCTTTCTTTATAATTTTCCCTCTTTCTTTAGGAGTATTGTCTGTCATAGATAAAAATTTTATTGTAAATTTGGTCAAACTTAAATGTAAAACGCAAAAAAAGTCAGTGTGGGAAATTAATCTTAGTAATGCAAGAAAACCCGTAAAGTTTAATTTTTTCCCAACTAGTATGGCAAGTGAGTGAGAGCAGAGTGGTAGTAGTCAGTGTGGCGAGGTGCTGACAGTGGGCGCGGAAACCCAACTCTGTGAGCCCCCGGTGTTGACTGAGGCCCCCACAGCAGGCACTACCTCCCACTCTTCTCCCCCACCTCCCCTCCATCTCTCCGTCTTATCTCCCCACCCTACTAGGCTTATGTTTCCCCAAACCCATTCTCGCCCCCTCACTCATACTCGTGTACATCTCACACCTTCCTGGTGCACACACTCACACTTTATTTTTAATCTATCTTTTTTTAGTTAATTATCTGTATTTCATTATGGAGTGTTTAGATTAGGTTAGGTAAGATTCGACGGAAACAGGACAAGTTTTTCCTGCACGGGTTTTAGTCAGATGATGACCCGCCGCTGGAGCTTTTGGTCACCTGACCGAGGCCTTCCGCCGACCTACCGCTCCTCCCCTTTAATAATTGATATTCTTATGGGGGTGTTTTTTTTTTGGGCTTGCTGAAAAAATTTAAATTGAGGATAAGCCAATAAATTAAAAAATTTGGCTTATTTCCGCGCAACTTTTTTTTTTAATTGTGGAAAATGGTGTGACCCCTTCGTAGCCATGCTCCCCTCCCAATAAAACTAGGTCACGGTCACTAATAATAACCTTTTCATCTGCATGCAATTAGTCTCGCTTATTATAATTATCTGTAGGGGTTAGTCCCCGGGAATAATGGGTGGGCAGATTGATTCAAGGAAGGGAAGATGGGCCGCCTTGGGTCAAGGTCCTTCTCCCCCCTCACTTTCATCAAGGGAACCTCTTGAGGGCTAGTCTTGCTCTTCTATTATATTTTCCATTTTATATATATATGTATGTACGTCGGGCCCTCTCCACCGAGGCAGGGTGACCCAAAAAAAAAGAAAATCACCAAAAAGATAGGAAATCTTTCATCATCATTTAACACTTTCACCTTACTCATACATAATCATTGTTTTGCAGAGGGCTAGATACGACAGTTTGAAGTCCTCCCAAAATGCCAATATCCCAAAAAACCTCCTTTAAAGTCAAGCATTGTACTTTCACTTCAAAGGGCTCTAAGTCCGGCTAACCGGGTTTCCCCGAATCCCCTTTGCAAAATTTCCCTTCCCCCCTCCCAAAAGCTCGTCAGGTCCCAAAAAACCCTTCGTCTCCATTCCTCCATTCACGCTCACGCACGCTTTGGAAGTCCGCCCTCGCCCACAAAACCTCCTTTACCACCTCCCCCTAACCTTTTCGAGGACGACCCCCACCCCCCTTCCTTCCACTACAGATTTTTACGCTCTCCAAATCATTCTCTTTGATCCATTCTCTCTAAATGACCAACCCACCTCAACAACCCCCCTTCACCAATCGACTAATACTTTTAGTAACCCCACCTCATCCTAATTTCCACCTCCGAATATTCCATAATATTTACACCCCCATTGTCCTTAGAAGGGCATCTCCACTGCCTCCAGCCGCCTCCGTGCTGCAGCATTTACAACCCCTGCTTCACACCCATATAAGAGTGTTGGTCCACTTCTTTCATATTTCCCCATTTGTTCCAGGATAACGTTTTTTTAAAAATT
>WNWK01059695.1:0-10126 GCA_009830355.1 Cherax destructor | reverse complement strand
GTTCCGCCGCGCGCCACCCGTGCTCGCAATTGCCATAGGGCCGGGCCCCCACCGGGGTCCGTCCTGCCCGGGGGGGTAACTGTTTTCCCTAAATCTTCCGAATATGATGGAATAGGCTGTCTCAAAGTTTTTTGGAAAAGACCCTTCTAACATCCCAGCAAGTTTCCCTTGGGGATCCCCCCACTTGACGCATGTAGCCCCGAAACCCAAAACCACGGTCATCAGCGGGCTTCAAATGGAATTTGCGAAGCAACCCAAGAAATGTGCCGACACGCGGGTCCCCTCCAAGCTTTGTTGACAACAATGGATTCTTGTCGTGTCAGATTTCATAGACTGGGTGCACAAATTTCAAAGATTCTCCTTTACCATTCAGTGACCCCCCAAAAATTTGGGTAGGTATCGAGTATCCCGGGATGAGTGGAAAAACACGTCGGCTTGGGGTGGGGCCCCCTTTTAACAATTCCAAGAGACGGTGTTGACTCCCCCACTGTAGTTCGCCTTTTTGAAAAACAAAGCTTCACCAACTGGTCACCAGGGGTCATTGACCCCACCTGGGACACCCCCTCTGTCAAGGTTGGGGCATGTCAATATTCCTACTACAGTAAGGTCATTATCCCCTTTTAAACCCCCACCCAAATTAAAACAGCAGTCAGCCATGACGTACAAGGAAGTGGCGTGTTTGCCTGGTACATCTGTGTTAAATTCCGCTGGAAGAAAACAAGACCCTGCCCTCTCTGAGAGGGCTAAAAGGGGCGAAATGAAGGGGGCCGATACCCCCTCCTGGAGAAATTTTCTCCACACTTTTCAGTTTTAAGAGGGGATTCAATTATGTTTCTTTTCATAGAAACTATTGTGAACAATGACCTGAGTTGCTGCCCCCCCGGGCGGTTGATTACAAATATTTCGTGGTAAAAGATTGTATTCGACTCCTGAGCCTTCCCAATCAGTACTGATGTTGGGTTTTCTCTGAGTGCTGTGAGTGGTTTACCTATCTGCCCGACGCCAAATAGAAGATAGTGTGCATGGGGGCCCTTTTAAAAAACCCCCAACACTGTTGGATTGTGTAAATCAACTTCTGCTTCCTTCCCCCTTTTTGAAGACAATATTTATATTGAGCTTTTCAATGCATCACACAGGCTGCCAGTTTTCATTGAATGGTAAAAACCAATATATTTTCTGTTTTTTTCAGGTTCACTCCCGTGAAAGTCTTCTTGGTTGCCCGTAACCGTCAAGAAACCCCAAAGTTTCTCAGTTTAGTTATATTGAATATCTTATTAATTTCATCATCAAAATATTCCGGGGGCGAAAACCAAAAACTCCAAGAAAATTGTAAGGAAGACACTGCAACCCTAGACTTATGATTGGAATAAACTTAGTTGACTTCCCCGCCTGTAAATTTAAATTTCCTTTCAAGGGGTGATTAGAACATCTAGGAAAAGGCCATTTGTTGCCTACTTCCATTTTTGTGTATTTTACTGAACCAATAATCGGAAGAAACTCATAATATCCGAGCTTGGGGGGTAGACAGAGACCATCGTCTACGTTCTAACCATTTGGTTTACTTGGGAGGATAGTTCCTGGAACATACCTGGAGAGAGTTCCAGGGGTCAACGCCGGTCTGTGACCAGGCCTCATGTTGATCAGAGCCTGATCAACCAGGCTGTTACTGCTGGCTGCACGCAGGATAGAGTTCCATATGCAAGTAACTTTGGCCAAGCCTTGTAGCTACGAGTACGATTTCACAAGTTTGGGTGATTGCAGCATTTGAAACATTTACATGACTGCAATATACATAGCAACATACGTTACTTTCCTATGATAACCTAAGAAAATCATACAGGGTGACTTATCGCCTCTGGGACCCTACTGATCAGAAATATTGCAACTGTCTTTTATAGCAGCAATTGTGTGATTTACCTAGGATAACCCCAGAAAGTAAAATATAGTAACTTATTGTAACTGAGGCCTGAGTCATAGGAGACATTCAGGCTTTTAAGAATTTCCCTAAAACAAAAGTTTAGGCAACTATAACTATCACACAGCAACATGCAGGTGATGGCGACTGTTATACATAACAGCAAGTTTGAGTTGTCCAGGATAACCTAAGTCATTCTTAAATGACAACAGACTTTCAGGCTTCTAAGTATATCTAGGAATAAAGTTACTATTATAATACTAAGGATATGTTAACAAGCCTCTGTGTAGAACAGGGTAGGTAAATATGATAGAAGTAGGTAAATATGTTGGGATCTCTGTAGGAATCTCCTTTGGTACTTTCAAGGACATTGACGTTTGGTAGTACATGGTGAAACAAGCAATTTGGTTATGATGGTTTTGACTGTAAAATAGTTATGTGAGACATGCTCTTTCATCTCCAGATATTTTGTAGTCTCCAAAGAAGTCTAATCATTCGGTATATTATGTAAAATAATCCAGACGTTGTAAGGCACATATACCCTGAGCGAACAGGTTGGCTCTCTCCATATCCTTTGTAAATAATGCTGATCCTTGACCATATTTTTTAGAGTTTGCACCACATCGTTAACATAACTAAATATCGAGATCTGCTGACATTTCCTTAAATTTATTCTTTAGCAATTCATATATCGCCTTGCACATTCTGTTGGTTTAATAGTTTCATTTATCGCTCACATAATTACCACCAGTACTCATTATCACTCTTTAGCGGCTTAGATATTCTGTTAACTTTTGTTCGTTTGCTTCTCGTCTACTTGTGGTCCTCGTTAGGTCTTAAAGTCAAATGGATCACCAACACAGCAAATCTTGTCCAAGTTCAGCACAGATTCTTCATTCATAGCATCCTCAAATTGGCAAGTTTTTAAATAATATTAGGACTCTTTTGTGTAAGTTCCTGTGTGATACTTTAAAGTTTTTAGCGCCTGTAGCTCTTCCAGTGCTTAAACATTTTCCAGGAATTTCATTAACTACAACTGATGGAAATCCAGCCTCTACTATCAGCAAGCCAGTCAGGGAAGCCTATTCAGTTATAGCACAAGCATGTTCAAACTTCCAAGCAAGAATATGAAGTGAGAAGTTACCGGGATACTTTGACCACAAACATCAGTTGGTATACAGAGTAAGGAATTCTTTTATATTAAGTTCAGCATCTATCATGAGAGTTAAAGGTTTTATATTATCAAGGGTCTTGAGAGTATCTATATAAAGATTGTCACACTCTACTAGGTTTGGTTTTGAGCTGAGGGATAGGGATAGCAGGCGCTGAGTAGGCTGCAGTCGAGGGTAAAATTAGCTCTTGTGCTGCCTTGAACAAGGCTACGAGAAGTACTAAATTACGCAGCATCATCGTGTGAGTGCAAGACACTAGTGAAGGCCAGGGCAGTCTGCCTGGCAACTCATACACTCCATCATCATACTCCTGCTGTTGCCCACTTTAGTTACAGTCTCTGCTGCTGCCCAGTCATGCAGGTCACGGATCTCCGCTCGAAATGAGTAAATTAAGACAGGAACAATTTGTGTCCTTTTCGAAAACCAAACCTGATTACTTCTATCTGCCCAACACGCTAGGTCCTAGTGTAAACTTTGATGGAAAGTGGAATTCAAGGAAGGTGGTGAGTTCTTATCGGTACTCTTACGTAAACACACAACCTGCTGCATTTAGTAGTCATTGCCATGAGTCAGCTGAGAGTAACTTTCTTGTATTCTGTGAACTGCATGTCACAGGAAATAGTCGAGTTCTGGAAGGATACCAGAAGTAGCATATATTAACAAGTCAATTAATTGATGCGAAAAAAACCTAGCTTTTTCACTAACCCTTGTTTGCTTATCTATTTACCTTCACAGTCTGGGATTCAGTGAACTGCTGATTGTGGTCTCACTAGTTACACGCAACTAATTAATACACCAACCCGGATCACACAGTTCTCAGCCACCCTAATTGACCACATACTTTGTAACCGCCCTGAGAACATTAGTCAGTCAGGGGTCATTACCACAGGTCTTAGTGATCATTTCATCATTTACTGTACCAGGAAAATTACTAGGGAACGGATAGGCCTACACAAGACAATAAAAGTTAGGTCAACTAGAAACTACAGTAAAGAAACACTGGTAAATATGCTACACAATTGTGACTGGTCAGTGATAACAAGTTGCACGGACGTAAATGATGCCTGGGAAAATTCAAAACAATGTTCACTGCCATCCTTGATAATATTGCACCAGTTAAAGAGGTTAGGATTAAACGAAGAACTGAACCCTGGATGACTACTGAGATATTAGATAATATGAAATTCAGAGACCAGTTGATAAAAAGATTTAAGGCAAACAGACAGGATATTTCAGCACTAAATGAATTCCAAAGGGTGAGGAACAGAGTGCAGAGGCTTATAAAAGGCGCAAAGGCAAGACACTATTGCTCAAAGATCGAAGAGTACAAGAATAACCCTAGAAAGCTCTGGCAACAACTCAAACAGTTGGGGTATAGCCATAAACCCGTAGATAGATCTAACATAGTTCTAAATGTCGATAACGAGGTATGCCACGAAACAACTAAAGTGGCAAATTGTTTTAATTCATACTACACAACTGTCGCATTAACACTAGTAAGTAAGCTACCAGCTGCATCAAATACCTTTAACACAGACTCTGATAAATTTAAAACATACTATACCAATAAAGGAGTAACTCCAAACAGTTGTCAACTAGTAAGTGTATCTCATGACTTCGTGCAAAAAGAACTAAGAAGGTTAAACCCAATTAAGAACACCGGCCCAGATAACATCCCGTCTAAGTTCCTAAAAGATGGTGCATCTGAACTGGCAATCCCCATTGCTCACATAATAAATTTGTCTATCACCACTAATACAGTGCCAGAGGGGTTCAAGGAGGCCAGAGTTACTCCTATCTTCAAGAAAAATAGTAGGTCTGATGTCAGCAACTATAGGCCTGTTAGTATACTCAGTGTAATATCCAAAATTCTAGAGAGGGCGGTGTACTGTCAAGTAGTTAAATATCTTAGTGACAACAACATTCTTCATAGTTACCAATCAGGCTTTAGGAGCTCTTACTCAACCGACACCTCCCTAATTAATCTGATGGATTACATGAGAACTGAAATGTCTATAGGGAACCTCATAGGAATGGTAACTTTAGACTTGCAAAAGGCCTTTGATACTGTCAACCACAATATATTATGTAAGAAACTTCAAGCTATCGGCATAGGTTCCACAGACTGGTTTAAGTCCTATCTTAGCAACAGGAAACAAATTGTCAAAATCAACAAAACGGAATCAGAACCACTGCCGATAGCATGTGGAGTTCCCCAAGGTAGTATTCTGGGTCCTTTATTATTCCTGTGTTATGTAAATGATATGCCCATCAGTGTCAAGTGCAAACTCCTACTGTATGCGGATGACAGTGCTCTGTTAGTGTCAGGTAAAGACCCACAAGATATAGCTAATGTATTAACACTGGAACTGGAGTCCTGCAGCAAATGGTTAGTAGACAACAAGTTATCGTTACACCTCGGGAAAACAGAAGCCATACTCTTTGGCACGAAATATAAACTGAGCAGGGTAAATAATTTTAATATCCGGTGTAATGGGGAATCCATCACTTCAGTTTCCTCAGTAAAATATCTGGGAATCCCCTTTGACCCATGCATGTCAGGAGAATTGATAGGTAACAGTGTAGTAAAGAAAGCGAATGCCAGACTGAAGTTCCTCTACAGACAAGCACAGTGTCTACCTACTGAGGCTCGCAGAACCCTATGTCTAGCCCTTATACAATGTCATATTGACTACGCTTGCTCTTCATGGTACTCTGCCTTGACAAAAAAAACTGAAAGATAAGCTGCAAATCACCCATAACAAAATGGTAAGATTCATCCTGGACCTGGGTCCAAGAGAGCATGTAGGCCAGGATGAATTACAACAATTGGATATGCTGAATATTGAAGACAGAGTAAAACAACTTAAATTAGATCAAGTTTATAAAATTGCTCACAAACAGTGTCCAGAATATCTTGCTACCAATTTTGTCAAGGCTGGGAACCAAAGCAGTCATAGTACTAGGGAAAGAGAGCACAACTTTGTAGTTCCCACAGTCAATGGCCAGGCTTCAAACACCTTTTATTGTACAGCAATAAAGGAATGGAACAGACTGTCTGCACATGTCAAAGCCAGTCATAGCATGAGCCAGTTCAAGAAGAGAGCCAAAAGGTACCTAATGAATGTAGCGACAGAAAGGGAGGAGAATGATTTTTATTTTTTAGCTAACACACATGTATATGTAAATAACTCTTTTACCTTATTCCTAGTATACATATATCCTTTATAATATAATAACATATATATCCTACAATGTAAAATATTATAGTGTAAAAGGGACCCCAATGAACATAAGAACATAAGAACATAAGAAATAAGGAACACTGCAGCAGGCCTACTGGCCCATGCGAGGCAGGTCCAAATCTCCAACGGCTTAAGCCAATGCCCCGACCCAGCCAGGTCAGGTTACATTCACTTAAGGAAGGAGCACTGCATCTGACCTAGTAGCACAAGCTAGTCAGGACCAATTCACACCCAACCGCACCCACTCATATAATTGTCCAGCCGACCACCTGGTCAGGTCACTTCCACTTAAGGAATTAGTGCAGGTCAGGTTACATTCACTTAAGGAAGGAGCACTGCATCTGACCTAGTACAAGCTAGTCAGGTCCAAACTCACACCCATCCACACCCACCCATGTATTTATCTAACCTATTTTTAAAACTACACAACGTCTTAGCATCTATGACGGTACTCGGGAGTTTGTTCCACTCATCCACAACTCTATTACCAAACCAATGCTTTCCTATATCCTTCCTGAATCTGAACTTTTCCAACTTGAAACCATTGCTGCGAGTCCTGTCTTGGTTGGATATTTTCAGCACGCTATTTACATCCCCTTTGTTTATTCCTGTTTTCCATCTCAATCTCTACACATATGCTGCTATGTATGATAATGTATGTAAATGTATTTGTGTATACCTGAATAAACTTACTTACTTACTTACTTACTAATATCAGTTATTTATATGGTATGTTATTAAGTAATGAATAGTACACAGACAAACTATAAAATGTTTAGTTATTCAAAGATGTGAATAACCGAGCAGAATATAAAGAAACAATATATAAACTAGATATAAAATGTAGAGAAATACAAAAAAATAAAAAGATATAATGTTCTTGTCAAAATATAAAGCATCAGAATGTAACGTAGTCTACAAATAATATATGAAGTAGAAACAAGTAGAGTATTAGAACTAGTCATGAGTTACTGTGGAACTTTGTAAACAAAATGAATAAACATTATATAACAATTTACAAGAAGTGCAGTAGTATTAATAAGTATAACTGTTGTGAATTATTATTATTATTATTATGTGAGCAAATTACCTGTATGAGGTTTACAGGGTATTGCCTGAATTATTACAGGCAAGTAACTTGGGTGAGATAAGTGGGACTTAAGTCACAGTAGGTCACATGACTGTAACTCCCTCGATGCCCACTTCATCACCACTCACACAAAAAGCTAGACCTGACATTAAATTAATAATTACAATATTAAACATTAATACCAATAATGGTAAATTATAAAATAATGTGGACTGTATATGATTAGGCTTGCTGGGTACACAAAATATAATTATTGGACATGAATTACAATAGTGTTAATAGAAAGGAAATTCGTATTACCACTTACCATTTAATTACTGTAGATGGATGACACCACAACACCTGCCTAACATCTAGACCCTACACTGGCCAGCTAGATATCTAAATGCAAGGACTAATGGCGCACTTTCCTGTGAGTGATGGTCGTATCCCTTATCTTCCGACATCCACACTTAATTCTTGAGGTCCCGCAAATTTAATGTCTCAATTCTTCAGCAGGGGACATTAACACGGGTTCCTTTTTACAAATTCAAGCCAAAAAAAACCAATTTGGCTCAGAAGATGCCGAATTATTAGCAGAATTTCCCACGACAACCAGTGTTCACAAATTTCAAATGTCATCCCCCTCAATTTTTATATTATTTATATGTTCTACCTTTAGGAAAATTATGTACAAATTTTCCACAACCGTGTAAGAAGTATAAGAAATGTTATTAAATGTTATTAAATAGAAACTTTAATAACTGGTGATGTGTTACGTTTCTCCTAAGAGGTTTTTGACTTTTAGCACAAATAAAATAGGCAGAAAGAGGGATGGCAATATTACTGTGCATGTGTGTGTGCAATCACTTATTTGTATTCACCTACTTGTGGTTGCAGGGGTCAATCCGTAGCTCCTGGTCCCGCCTCTTTGCTAGTAGCTACTAGGTCCACTCTCTTTCCCTCCAAGAGTCTTATCCTGCCTCCACTACTTCACTCTCCAGATTGTTCCACTTCCTGACAACTCTAAGGCTGAAGAAATACTTCCTAACATCCCCTATGGCTTATCTGAGTTTTTACCTTCCAGATGTGTTCAATTGTTCCTGTTTCTCATCTCTGAAACATTATGGCCCTGTCCACCTTGTCAGTTCCTCTCAATATTTTATACATTATCATCATGTCCCCAATATCCCTCCTGTCCTCCAGAGTCGTCAGGTTGAGTTTCGTTCACCTCCTGACCCCCTTAGCTCCAGGACTAAGCTTTTGAAATTTCTCTAATTTCTTGACGTGTTTGACTAGGTGTGGGTTCCATACTGGTGCTGCATACTTCAATATGGGCCTGACGTACACAGTGTACAGTGTCGTGAATTACTCCTTACTTAGATGTCGAAACGCTATTCTTAGGTTTGTCAGGTGCCCATATGCTGCAGCGGTTATTTGGTTTATGTGCGCCTCAGGAGATGTGCTCAGTGTGATACTCTCCCCCAAGATCCTTTCCCTTAAGTAAGATTTGCAGTCTTTGACCCCTTAGCATGTACTCCATTTGAGGTCTTCTTTGACCTTCTCCAAGCTTCATGGCTTTGCACTTGGTGGGGTTAAACTCCAGATGCCAATTGTTGGATCAGGCTAACAGCCTGTCTAGATCCCTTTGTAGTTCTACGTGATCTGTCTGCTTGAATTCTCCGCATTAGCTCACATTGTTTGCAAACAGAGACACCTCTGAATCTATCCCTTCCGTTATGCCATTCACATTTACCAGAAACAGCACCTGTCCTAGGACTGACCCTTGTGGAATCTCGCTCGTCATATGCACCCACTCTGACACCTCGCCACATACCATCACTCGTTGTTTACTTCCTGTCAGTTATTCCCTGATCAATTGTAGTGCTTTCCTGTTATTCCTGCCTGCTCCTCTAGCTATTGCACTAATCTCTTGTGAGGAACTGTGTCAAAGCTTTCTTACAGTCCAAGAAAATGTAATCTACCCACCCCTCTCTCCTGTTTTACTTCTGTTACCTTGTCGTAAAACCCCAGTATAGGTATATGACAAAGGTTTCCTTTCCCGAAACCGTCTTCATAATAGTATATAAGGTAGGTGTCACCATTCTTTTGCCTCATGATCTTTCCACGACTTTACATACTATACTTGTCAGTTTAATAAGAACATAAGAAAGGAGGAACACTGGCAGGCCTACTGGCCCATGCAAGTCAGGTCCAATTTCCCACCGGCTTAAGCCAATGCCTTAACCTAGTCAGGTCAGTCACATTCACTTAAGAGAGAGCAGGCATCTGACCAGTAGCACAAGCTAGTCAGGTCCAACTCACACCCACCACATCCACTCATGTATTTATCCAACCTATTTTTAAAACTACACAACGTCTTAGCTTCTATGACGGTACTGGAGTTTGTTCCACTCATCCACAACTCTATTACCAAACCCGTGCTTTCCATATCCTTCCTGAATCTGAATTTTCCAACTGAAAACCATTGCTGCGAGTCCTGTCTTGGCTAGATATTTTCAGCACGCTATTTACATCCCTTTATTAATTCCTGTTTTCCATTTATATACCTCAATCATATCCTCCCAAATTCTACGCCTTTCTAAGAGTGCAGAGTCAAGGCCCTCAGTCTATCCTCATAGGAAGATTTCTGATACATGGGATCAACTTTGTCATCCTCCTTTGTACGTTTTCCAGTACATTTATATCCATTCTGTAATACGGT
>WNWK01059694.1:0-10126 GCA_009830355.1 Cherax destructor | reverse complement strand
ACCCGCCTTGGCCCCCTTCATTTGGCGCCCAGATTCACCAGAAACAGGCCTAGCCCTCTCCTCACAAGGCGCTTTGGCCCCCGGGCCAGGCCCCAACACCTGCCTGTGATCGCACCTTTATTACGAAATAAAGTAAGAAGCCTCCAAGTTTTATCATTTCAACCACGCCTCAAAAAAACGCCAAATAAGCGTCGTTATAAGCACTTTTCAGCCATAGAGTAGTTGGGAAGTGGAATAGTCTAGGATATAGTGGGGGGAACCATCCCATAGTTTTAAGCCCAAGGTATGAGGGAAGTCTGAGAGGGAGACCCCAGAGACCCATTTAAAGACAGCCCTGCAACCAAATTAGGGAGTACAATTGGGTGGTACCTGGAGAGCGAAAGATGATGGATGTGGTAATGGAAAACCTCATGCATCAAAAATGTCAGGGAATACTACCAAAGAGAGAGGGAATGAACCAGAAAGACTGGACCTCGTGTTCACCCTGAGCAGTTCAGACATTGAGGACATCACATATAAGAGGCCTCTTAAGCTAGTGATCACGGGTTCTGAAAATTGAATACAAATAGGGGTTTCAATGGAGAGGGTAACAGGAGTTGAATGGGAAAACCAAACTATAAAAGGGGCCCTAAAGGATGGGAACTTCCTGCAGGAGGTTCAGTGGGACAGGGGAATGGAAAAAAAGTCAGGAAAAAATGATGGAAACAACAACAAAATGCAAGGAGGCAGGGGGGAAAGGTTTGTTCAACAAAGAAAAAAATGGGAAGACCAGAACGAGCCCTTGGTTTACCTGGTTGGGAGGCAAAAACTAAGTGCACTAGAAATGGAAAAAGACAAAGACAAACAAGGGAAAATAAGGAGATTAGTCGAAGAGTCGGGAAACAGTATGCACAGATAAGGAGGGAGACCCAGCGACAGTAGGCAAATAGCATGGGAAAGTCAAGTCGGGACCCGAAACTGTTTTTATAGACACATTAGGAGGAAGACAACAGTCAAAGACCAGGTAATCAGGCTGAAAAAATGGCATCTCACAAAAACGACCCAAGGGGTATGGGAGCTCAACCAAAGAGATTTAAAAAGTATTTACAGTGGAGACAGGAAAGACTCTGGGAAGACAGAGCAGAGGGGACAAACAAGGAATATACCAACAAGTGTTGGATGACATACAAACAACTGAGGAGGAGATGAAGAAGCTCCAATGACCTTGTTTACCTAAAAAGGGGCGATGGGACCGACATCTCCCCCGGTGGGTCCTTAGGGGAGCAGGAGCGTGTGGGGCCACTAACCACAATCTTCAACAAATCCCTTGAAACTGGGCAACTACCCGAGGAATGGAAGATGGCAAATGTAAGTTCCCATTTTTAAAAAAAAGGAGACAGAAGCGAGGCACTAAACTATAGCCCCAGTGTCACTGACGTTTATAATATGCAAAGTCATGGAGAAGATTATCAGGAAGAGTGGTGGACACCTGGAACGGAACAAGATTATAAATGACAACCAGCACGGATTCATGGAAGGAAAACTGAGTCAAAACCTCTGGAGTTTGACAAAGAACAGAAGTAAGACACGGAGAGAGAGGGGGTGGGTTGACTGCATTTTCTTTGACTGCAAAGGCCTTCGACACAGTTCTCACAAGAATTGGTAAAAGCTTAGGATCGGGCACGGTAACAGGAAGAGCACTGCAATGGATCAAAGAATACCTGGCAGGGAGGAAACAACGAGCATTACAGATTAGGATAAATGGGCGCCGCGAACGGGGTTCCCAGGGCCCGTCCTAGGACCAGTGCTGTTTTGGTACATGTGAATGACCTTGGGAAAAATCCCAGAAGTGTCCCTGTTTGCAGATGATGTAAGTTAATGAGAAAAATTAAATCAGATGAAAATCAGGCAGGACTACAAGGAGACCACAGGTGGACACATGGTCCAGCAACTGGCCATCAATTTAATCCCCCAAATGCAAAGTCAAAATCGGGGAAGGGCAAAAGAAGACCGCAGACAGGGGATAGGCTTTGGGGCCAAAGACTCCAAACCTCACTCAAGGTGAAAAAACTTGGGGTGAGTATAATACCGGGCCCCGTCTCCGGAAGCAAAATCAACCAGATAACTGCGGAAAATATGGGCGCCGGAAACCTGAGAATTGGGGTTGATTCCCAGCAGGAATGTCGACTCCCCGGGGCCCGGACCGCCCCGCCCTTATTGGAAATTTGTATCCAGAGATCCCGGCCCAAATAAAAAACTCAACAATCCTTTTCTGTTTTTTTTTATTAAAAGCTTTAATACTTAATTAAATCTTGACAAGATCATTAAATATCTGAAAGTTATTTGAAACCCACACCTGGTCAACACGTCTAGAAATTAGAGAAAGTGCAAAGGTTTCAACAAAAGACTAGTCCCAGAGCTAAGGAATGTTCTACAAGAAAGGTTGGTAAAAAACGGCCGACGAATGAGGCAGGAGGGTTATGGGAGACATGAAACGACATATAAAAATACTGCAAGGAATTGACAAGGTGGACAAAGAAAGGAGTTCCAGGGGATGGGACACGTAAACAAGGGTCAAATTGGAAGAAACTCAGATGAGTCAAAGGGATGTTAGGAAGTATTTTTCAGTCATAGAGTTGTTTGGAAGTGAATATCTGGAAATTAACGTGGGAGGAGGAAAAAACATAGTTTAAAGACGGGTTTGATAAAGCTCATGGAGGAGGGAGAGAGAGGACCTAGTAGGGACAGGAAGAGGGGGGGCAGGGCCATGAATCGGCCCTTCAACAAAATAAGAGTTTCAAAGAGGTGAGAACACACACAAACACACACACACACACTTTAAACATGTACACAATGTTACGACTCTTACATAGGACAGACTGGGTGAACTATGAACACTATTATCAGAGAAGGTAAACCTGTCAAAATGCCAAGGACAAGTCGGAAAAAAACCACTGTTTACATAAAGTCCACAACACTGACTGGGAAGACTTCGCTACTTAAAAATACAAAACTCTTTTCTAAAATAAGATCCCGTTACACTCAGCAGTTTCAAGTCCAGCTTCAATTTATCAGTAGAAACTGGGCGCTATTAAATATATTTGCAAAAATCCACATTGTAACACAAAATCTCGATTCATGTCACGATGGCTGTCCGTATGAGACAAAACACCCATTACGCCACTCTTTTCCCCTAGTCACCCCAATTTATCGTCAGCCAAGTCACATGAAAGCCACCATATATTTACCTCCTGTAACATGTACGCCTATCTGCTGAAGAGGGTCTGTGACTGAGGGCGAAATATACAGATCTCTTTCTACCCGTTTCATGATTCTAAACGTTTTTTAGTTTCGCAGCTACGTCAGCCTGCAAGGTTACCATCCAACAAAGTTCTGGTCACTAGTGTCCGGGATTATCATTTTGATCGGCATATCGCCGTTCCGCTTTGATCATAATAATATTCCAGTGGAAAGATGACAATTATTTTTTGAACTGTTGAATTTAGACAAAGAGCTTTATTTAACCTCAGTTCATTTTAAACACCAGACAGATGAGGCTCCTAATATCTAGCCTGTTTATCACAGTCACTTATATGCTCAGAACTACTAAATGCCTCAAATGATGTAGTTGAAGTTTTAGCAGTAACGATCGAGAATCAAAACCTGGTCATTGTGGTTGTATACAAACCTCCGGATGCAACGTCCAAACAATTCCAGGAACAGCTTCTGAAAATTGACCACTGTTTGGAAAACCTTCCAGCTCCTGCCCCAACGTCTTGCTCCTGGAGGACTTCAACCTAAGGCACCTAAAATGGAGGAATATTGCAAATAATGTGTAGCAGAGATAACACCAGGAGGCAGCTCAGATGAAAACTCGCACACACACGAGCTTTAAATCTCTGCACCAAATTTACCTTAAACCAGCAATAATAGAGCCTACACGATTGAGAATACGCTTAACCTCATCTTCACTAACAATGATGATCTGATATGAAATGTCATCATATCAAAACAATATACTCAGATCACAATATAATAGAGGTCCAGACATGATGCGGGGGCACGACCGACAAAATGTGATCAGTCGCGAGGAGCCTTCACCAAATTCAACTTCAATAACAAAACATAAGGTGGGACCAAGTAAACCAAGTCCTAAATGATATAAACTGGGAAGATAGCCTAGGCATCTCAGATCCTAACCTATGTCTAGAACAAATTAACTCTGTGGAACTTGAGGTTTGCTCAAGACAAATTCCCTTTGAAAAGGAGGAGATGTAAACTAGAAAAGAAAGGCGCTCCTATACAGGCAAAGGCAAAGAATAACAGAGCGGCAACAGGAGGCCAATATATCTGAAATACGTAGGGAGACACTGGTAAGAGAAATAGCAAACATCGAACTAAAACTAAAGGAATCTTACAGGAATCAAGAAATGCGGGAAGAACTAAAAGCCATAAATGAAATTGAAAGAAACCCAAAGTATTTCTTTTCTTATGCCAAATCAAAGTCGAGAACAACATCCAGTATTGGGCCCCTACTTAAACGGGATGGGTCCTACACAGATGACAGCAAGGAAATGAGTAAGTTACTAAAGTCCCAGTTTGACTCAGTTTTTAGCGAGCAGCTAACCAGACGGAAAGTCGAAGACCTAAATGATTTTTTTATGAGAGTGCCACAGAACTTGATAGACGCAAATTAATCTGACATTATCCTGACGCCAAATGACTTTGAAGAGGCGATAAATGACATGCCCATGCACTCCGCCCCAGGCCCAGACTCATGAAACTCCGTGTTCATCAAGAACTGCAAGAAGCCCCTATCACGTGGTTTTAAAATCCTATGGAGAGGGAGCATGGACACTGGGGTCGTCCAGCAGTTAGTACTAAAAACAACAGACATAGCCCCACTCCACAAAGGGGGCAGTAGCAATAGCAAAGAACTACAGACCAATAGCGCTAACATCCCATATCATAAAAATCTTTGAAAGGGTTCTAAGAAGCAAGATCGCCACTCATCTAGATACCCATCACTTACACAACCCAGGGCAGCATGGGTTTAGAGCAGGTCGCTCCTGTCTGTCCCAACTACTGGACCACTACGACAAGGTCCTGGATGCTCTAGAAGACAAACAGAATGCAGATGTTATATACACAGACTTTGCAAAAGCCTTTGACAAGTGTGACCATGGTGTAATAGCACACAAAATGTGTGATAAAGGAATAACAGGAAAAGTTGGTAGATGGATCTATAATTTCCTAACATAGTCAACATAGTAAAGTCTGAGGCGGCTATGGTGAAAAGCTCTGTTCCACAAGGCACAGTACTCGCTCCCATCTTGTTCCTCATCCTCATATCGGACATAGACAGGGATATAAACCACAGTGCCGTGTCTTCCTTTGCAGATGACACCCGAATCTGCATGACAGTGTCCACCATTGATGACACTGCAAGACTCCAAGCAGACATCAAACAAATCTTTAAATGGGCTGCAGAAAACAATATGAAGTTCAATGATGAGAAATTTCAATTACTCAGATATGGAAAACGTGAGGAAATTAAAATCTCATCGGAGTATAAAACAAATTCCAACCACACAATAGAGCGAAAAACTAATGTCAAAGACCTGGGAGTGATCATGTCAGAGGATCTCACCTTCAAGGACCAAAACACTGTAGCAATCGCATCTAGAAAAATGACGGGATGGATAATGAGAACCTTCAAAACCAGGGATGCCAAGCCCATGATGACACTTTTCAGGTCGCTTGTTCTATCTAGGCTGGAATATTGCTGCACACTAACTGCACCTTTCAAGGCAGGTAAAATTGCTGACCTAGAAAATGTGCAGAGAACCTTCACGGCACGCATAACTGCGATAAACCACCTCAATTACTGGGAACGCTTGAAGTTCCTAAACCTGTACTCCCTAGAACGCAGGCGGGAGAGATATATTATTATATACACTTGGAAAATCCTAGAGAGATTAGTACCAAACTTGCACACGAGAGTCACTCCCTACGAAAGCAAAAGACTCGGCAGACGATGTAACATCCCCCCCATTGAAAAGCAGGGGTGCCACTAGCACGTTGAGAGACAACACAATAAGTGTCATGGGCCCAAGACTGTTCAACAGCCTCCCAGCGTACATAAGGGAATTACCAATAGACCCTTGGCTGTCTTCAAGCAGGCACTGGACAGGCACCTAAAGTCAGTACCTGACCAGCCGGGCTGTGGTTCGTTCGTCGGACTGCGTGCGGCCAGCAGTAACAGCCTGGCTGATCAGGCTCTGATCCAATATGAGGCCTGGTCACAGACCGGGTCGCGGGGGCGTTGACCCCTGGAACTTTCTCCAGGTAAACTCCAGGTAAACCTATTTAACCTAGTTACTGCTAGGTGAATAGGGGAAGCAGGTGAAAGAAGACGTGGCCATAGTCTTCACCTTCCTCGTATTGATCCTGGAACCTTTGGTTGTGAACCGGATCTACTGCTGAGGTAACAGACTAGTGTTGACCTTTGCTAGGGCGACCTTTAGCTGTCACTGCTCCTAATAACAACCCATAAAAATCCAGGCAAAGCAATAGTACCCCTCAGAGCCGGGTTGTTCCTGAAGATAAGAACCTCGAGTGAAAGTTCAGAAGTAATGTTACTTAAACGTGAACCCTCGTAGTGGGTTCCAACCCATACGGGTGAAGTATTGTTAACGTATATAGAGGTGCGTTGTTGCTGGTGAAAAGCTCTTGATGCAAGGAAATTGAGCTAACCCTCCCCTTTCTCGAATCAAGCCTGATTATCTCCCGTTCTTGAAGCTCTGCTGGACTCTCACGACTTTAGCGCTTTATACATCATGTGGTAATCTTATATCCCTCCAGAGTCACTGAGCCGCCTCTAGTTATTATTATTATTATTATTATTATTATTATTATTGGGAAGCGCTAAACCCCATAGGGATCTGGATACCTGGAGGGTGTTTCGAGGGGCCAACGCCCTCGAGGCTCGGACCATGACCAGGCCTCGTGGTGGATCAGGGATCCATGACCAGGCCTTCTGGTGGATCAGGGGACCATGACCAGGCCTCGTGGTGGATCAGGGGACCATGACCAGGCCTCGTGGTGGATCAGGGGACCATGACCAGGCCTCGTGGTGAATCAAGGGTCCATGACCAGGCCTCCTGGTGGATCAGGGGACCATGACCAGGCCTCGTGGTGGATCAGGGGACCATGACCAGGCCTCGTGGTGGATCAGGGGACCATGACCAGGCCTCGTGGTGGATCAGGGAATCATGACCAGGCCTCGTGGTGGATCAAGGGTCCATGACCAGGCCTCCTGGTGGATCAGGGGACCATGACCAGGCCTCGTGGTGGATCAGGGGATCATGACCAGGCCTCGTGGTGGATCAAGGGTCCATGACCAGGCCTCCTGGTGGATCAGGGGATCATGACCAGGCCTCCTGGTGGATCAGGGGATCATGACCAGGCCTCCTGGTGGATCAGGGGATCATGACCAGGCCTCCTGGTGGATCAGGGGACCATGACCAGGCCTCGTGGTGGATCAGGGGTCCATGACCAGGCCTCGTGGTGGATCAGAGGATCAACAGCAGCAAGACACCTAAAGCCAATAATAACCCAACAAAAAGCCGCAGTAAGAATTATCACACAATCCAACGCTAGGCAACACCCCCCCCCACTCTTCAAAGACCTAAACCTACTCACTGTTCAGAACATCCACACTTACTACTCTGCAATCTACATTTATACAACCATAAATTCCAATATTAACCCTGAACTAAAACACTTTCTTGACAGTTGTGACAGGACCCATAGACATAATACCAGTCACAATCATCTCTTTGACATTCCCCGTGTCCGACTAAATCTATACAAAAATTCAA
Source organism: Cherax destructor (assembly GCA_009830355.1). Lineage (NCBI taxonomy): Eukaryota > Metazoa > Arthropoda > Malacostraca > Decapoda > Parastacidae > Cherax > Cherax destructor. Next base: position 2,264 of record WNWK01059694.1, on the reverse strand, counting down.
TGCGCATAAAAGGGCCTAAAGTCTGGAACTCCCTGCCTGAAAACTTTAGAACTGCAGACACAACCTCCATTTTCAAAAGCACCGTTAAAAAAACATCTTATCTCACTTACGCACCCAAACGGTAGCTAACCACATGAAAACTACTTTATCTTGCACATATCCACAGCAAAATACACTTATTGATATCTGTGATTCCCCTTAATTTGCACGTGACTGTCAACAAAATTCTAACACAACTATTACTTCATAATTCTTAAGCTAGTCATAAGTTTGCCTAAGACACTCCAAAATAGAAACTGTATCATGCCAACACGTCACCATTTCCAATAATATATAAACTAATTGTTAAATTCTTAAATTTTTGAACTACCTCAATTTTGTAAAAATAGTTAATCACTACAATTACCTAACCTTAATACCAGTATAATCATTGTGTCACTAGAGAGTAAGATCTAGTATAAGACTGCCTGAAATGCCTAGGCATACCTAGGCATATTATTGGCCTTCTTGTAATAAATAATTCATAAAATGTATAAATAACATAATATGTAAACCCCACTTTGTAATATTATCAGAAATAAAGTTGATTGATTGATTAACTTTTGTTACTGCTGGCCACGCAACGACTACGACCCAGCCCGGCTGGTCAGGCCTGTCCACCCTCTGAAGACGCCATCATGGTAACATGAATACTAGGAGGCAGCTGAACAATCTTGGACCCTGCACTTATTATGTTGTCTCTTAGCGACCATGGCGCTCTTTTTTTGGAGGATGTGCATTGCCTTCAGTGCTTTTAGGAGTGATTTCCGTGTAAAGATTCAATTGTCCCTAGAACCAAGTTATTTCAGTCTGCTGGGGCTGGGACCACCGTTTTTTTTTCTTAAGGCAGGCGATTGTTGCATTCGCCTTACCAGTCCTATTCGGTTTGAAGGACTGACCTACATTCCTTAAAAAGATGTGGAAAATTTGGGATCCCTCCTGACCTATCAGGTTTACAGGAGTGTCACACCTATCAAGGCCGAGGGACTGACCACCTCCTATCAAGGCCGAGGACTGACCACCAACTATCAGGTAGACTACGTTCCCATGAGGTCTGACCACCACCTATCAAGCCAGGACTGACCACCACCTATCAAGGTTGAGGACTGACCACCACCTATCAAGGCTGAGGGACTGACCACCACCTATCAAGGTTGAGGGACTGACCACCACCTATCAAGGTTGAGGGACTGACCAACCACCTATCAAGGATAAGGGACTGACCAACACCTATCAAGGTTGAGGGACTGACCACCACCTATCAAGGTTGAGGACTGACCACCACCTATCAAGGCCGGACTGACCACCACCTATCAAGGTTGAGGACTGACCACCACCTATCAAGGTTGAGGACTGACCACCACCTATCAAGGCTGAGGACTGACCACCACCTATCAAGGTTTGAGGACTGACCACCACCTATCAAGGTTGGGGGACTGACCACCACCTATAAAGGGCCCTGAGGGACTGACCACCACCTATCAAGGCTGAGGGACTGACCACCACCTATCAAGGTTGGGGGACTGACCACCACCTATCAAGGCTGAGGGACTGACCACCACCTATCAAGGCTGAGGGACTGACCACCACCTATCAAGGTTGAGGGACTGACCACCACCTATCAAGGCTGAGGGACTGACCACCACCTATCAAGGCTGAGGGACTGACCACCACCTATCAAGGCTGAGGGACTGACCACCACCTATCAAGGTTGAGGGACTGACCACCACCTATCAAGGCTGAGGGACTGACCACCACCTATCAAGGTTGAGGGACTGACCACCACCTATCAAGGTTGAGGGACTGACCACCACCTATCAAGGTTGAGGGACTGACCACCACCTATCAAGGTTGAGGGACTGACCACCACCTATCAAGGCTGAGGGACTGACCACCACCTATCAAGGTGAGGACTGCACCACCTATCAAGGTGAGGGACTGACCACCTTCAAGGGAGGATGACACCACCTATCAAGGTTGAGGGACTGACCACCACCTATAAGGTTGGGGACGCCCCCCCCCCCCCCCCCCCCCCCCCCCCCCCCCCCCCCCCCCCCCCCCCCCCCCCCCCCCCCCCCCCCCCCCCCCCCCCCCCCCCCCCCCCCCCCCCCCCCCCCCCCCCCCCCCCCCCCCCCCCCCCCCCCCCCCCCCCCCCCCCCCCCCCCCCCCCCCCCCCCCCCCCCCCCCCACCCCTTCAACAAACTGCCCACCCCCCCCCCCAAAAA
>WNWK01059693.1:0-10127 GCA_009830355.1 Cherax destructor | reverse complement strand
TTAAAAACCAATTAATCCATTCCAGACACCCAAAAAATTAAAAAAAAAAATACATTTTATAGAGAATAACAAAGTTTTAATAAAAAACTGGGGCATACAAAACCGAGGTTCCATTGAAATGGAACCTGCTTACAAAGGAATTTCCCCGTAACCCTAGCTCATAACCCGATCTCCCTGTATGCCAAAACTTTTTAATCATTTAAATTAATTGAAATGCCATTTATCAATTCCAGGGGGAATTTTCCCTCCCAGAAGGCAGGACAAAATACACTTCAATATAATGCTAATATCAACCTACGCTTACTTATCTTTTTAAAACCATCTAATATAAAATAAAAAAACATAAATACAATAGAAACCTGATACAGTGGACCCCCGCTATTCAAGGCTCGGCAGCCGAACAAATTGTCATTAGTAAAAAAATCATACCGCCATGCAACAAATTATCCAGTCAACGAAACGTTCGTGACCTGCCCGGGGCCCCAGACGTTTGGGTCCCCAAGCCGGGCGGGAGAGCCAGTCCCTTTGTTGTTTACACCGAGAGAACAATACCCTGCACCGTTTTCCTTCCAGACTTTTTCAAATTTAATTAAAATTTTTTTGGAGTTTGTTCTTTAAATGCGATTTGGAAATAAGCTACCATGGATCCCAAGAAAGTTCCTAAGTTGAAACCCTGGGCTGAAAAAAGGGGGAGAAAAACACCGTAGAAATGAAAAAGGGAAAATAAAAAAAAATACGAGAGTGGTGTGCAAAGGGGATCTTGCCAGGATATATGGCAAAAATATCAACTATCGCCTCTACCCTTTGCTTAAAAAGGGGAAAGGAAATTGCGTTTTATGTTGCAAAAGGTGTTACTGTGGAGCCAAAAATAGACCACAAATAATCGAAGAGATTGAGAAGTTGTTGCTGGTGTGGATCAAGGATAAAGAGTTAGCGGGTGATAGTGTGTCTGAGTCAATTATTTGTGAAAAGGCAAGGAACTTGCATGCCGATCTTGTAAAGAAAATGCCTGCAACCAGTGCTGATTGTAATGGTAGTGAATTTAAAGCCAGCAAAGGCTGGTTTGAGAGATTTAAAAATCGTAGTGGCATACATAATGTGGTAAGGCATGGTGAGGCTGCCAGTTCAGACAAACATGCAGCTGAAAAATTCATATACGAGTTTCAGGACTACATAAAGACTGAAAAATTGAAACCTGAACAAGTGTTCAATTGTGACGAAACAGGCCCTACATTACTCAGGAAGAAAAGGCACTGCTAGACACAAGCTCATGAAAGATAGGCTAACTCTCATGATGTGTAGTAATGCTAGTGGGGATTTTAAATTAAAGCATTTACAAGTGTATCACTCAGAAAATCCCAGTGTTCAAGAGACACAATGTCGTCAAAAGTAGATTGTGTGTCTTGTGGAGAGCTAGTCAGAATGCATGGGTCACAAAGCACCTTTTCAGTGACTGGATCCATAAAGTGTTTGGCCCCAGTGTGAGAAAATACCTACAGGAAAAGGGTTTGGACAAAAAGTGCCTCCTGTTGCTGGACAATGCTCCTTCACATCCTCAAAACATGGAAGACCTACTGTGTGAAGACTTCAAATTTATAAAACTGAAGTTCTTGCCTCCTAACACCACTCCTCTCCTCCAGCCCATGGACCACCAGGTCATCTGTAACATCAAAAAACTCTACACAAAAGCAGTGTTTGAAAAATGCTTTGAAATGACCTCAGACAGTGAATTGACCCTTAGAGAGTTCTGGAAGAATCACTTCAATATTTACAGCTGCATAGGCCTTATAGGCAAGGCTTGGGAGGGAGTGACTTCAAAGACTTTGAACTCTGCTTGGAGACCATTGTGGCCAGGTTGTGTCCAACAGAGGGATTTTGAAGGGTTTGAGGCTGACCCTGACCCTGCTGACCCTGTGCCTGTTGTGGACTCTATTGTGGAATTGGGCAAGTCCATGGGGTTGGAGGTGAGTGGCGAGGATGTGGAAGAGTTAGTGCAGGGCCACAGGGTAGAGCTAACAAGTCAAGAGCTGCAAGAGCTGGAAATGGAAGAGCATCGGACCAGATTTGAGGCTATTGATTCATGGGAAAAGGAGGAGGAAGAGGGGCTGAAGAAGGTGCCTTCTTCAGAGATTAAGGAGATGTGTACAATGTGGAATAGATTGCAAAGTTTTGTTGAAAAATACCACCCTGAACAAGCTCAAACAAGCCATAACAGCAGCATGTTCAGTGACCAAACAATGTCCTTCTTCAGGAACATGTTGAAAAAGCGCCAGAAACAGAGGACTGTGGACAGTTATTTTGTTAAAGTGTCCAGTGACTCCCAAGCTGGTCCTAGTGGGATTAAAAGACAAAGAAAAGAAGTAACCCCAGATAGGGCTTTGATACCTGAAGTCCTTCTGGAAGGGGATTCCCCTTCCAAACACTAACCCCTCCTTCCCTCACTCCTCCCTCTCTTCCATATGCCATCAACAATCTTCAATAATGGTAAGTAAAAAGACTTGCATTTATTTACTAATACTTTTAGTAGTACAGCACTGTAGTATTTAATGTTTTTGTCTATGTAGAAGCTTAATTTTATTAAAATATATTATTTTTTATATATTTTTGGATTTCTGGAACGGATTAATTGTATTTCCATTATTTCTTATGGGAAAAATTAAATCGCCTTTCGAACATTTCACGTAAAGAACAAGCTCCTGGAACGGATTAAATTCGAATGGCGAGGGTCCACTGTATATACTCTAGAATGAATAAAATATGTTATTATGTGATAAGTGGTGGAGCCATTCTCGCTCCCGCATTGTTGTGGTATTCACTGTGCCATCTAGTGGCAGTGTTCTGAAACTCACTTGTTATTATAGAATTATTATTATAATTATTATAGTACAGTGGACCCCCGGATTTCGTACTGCTCCCAACTCGAACAATTATGTAAGTGTATTTTTGTAAGTGCTTTTGTAAGTGTGTTTTTGGGGGTCTGAAATGGACTAATCTAATTTACGTTTGTCCTTATGGGAACAAATTCGTTCGGTAACAGCACTCGAACAGCCTTCTGGAAAGAATTATTGATGAAATCTGGGGGTCCACTGTATTATTATTACAGTGGACCCCCGGATTTCGTAAAATTCGAAATTACAGTAGTAACATTTTTTCGTAAAAATATTGGTTCGGTAATCATAGATCTACTCGGAATTAGTAATTCGTCCTGGATGCGTACGCGTGGCCTGCACGGCCCAACACTCCATCCAGAGTCAGTGTGTCATTGTTTACCAGCGAGTGACTGTCACCCACACATTCATACCATACATTTTGTCATTATTCCATTGTTTTTAGTGCTTGCAACTGTTAAATAAGCCACCATGGGCCCAAAGAAAGCTCCTAGTGCCAGCCCTGTGGTAAAGAAGGTCAGAAATACAGTAGAACTGAAAAAAGAGATTATAATAATAATAATAATATTCTTATTTCGTTGCAAGTTACAAGTATACATAGGTATTGGTAGTTACAATTATAAAACTGTAATGCAAGGAGAGCCACTGGCATGCCATGGCATTAGGGGCAGCTTAGTCTAAAGACTTATTCACTATGTACATAATACTAGAGAAATTGATTGAGTTTATTCTAGTTATATATTATTTCAAATTACAATATGATTATACTATACTATTAAAAACACAATACTAGAGAAATTGGTTGAGTTTATTCTAGTTGCATATTTTATTTCAAATTACAATATGTTGATGCTATACTAGTAAAATAACAATACTAGAGAAATTTATTGAGTTTCTTCTAATTATATATTTTATTTCAAATTTTATTTCAAATATGAAAGTGGAGTACGTGTCGCTGAGCTGGCCAGGCTGTATGGCAAAGCCTATACAACCATCGCTTCCATCGTGGCCAAGGGAAATGAAATCAAGGATGCTGTTGTTGAGAAAGGTGCAAATATGATTACAAAACAGAGATCGCAAATACTGGAAGATGTTGAGACTTTGTTGTTGGTGTGGATCAACGAGAAAGAATTAGCAGGAGATAGTGTTACGCAGTCAATAATATCTGAAAAAGCAAGGCAGTTGCATGATGATCTCGTCAAGCAAATGCCTGCAACGAGTGCTGAAGTGAGCGAATTTAAAGCCAACAAAGGCTGGTTTGACAGATTTAAGAAGCGTAGTTAGTTAGTTAGTTACCATTTTGTCCTAGGCACATGTCGATTAGACACTAGGCCTGTTGTATGTGTGTGTGTATGTGTGTGTGTGTGTAACGAAACACTTCGAAATGTTTCGGCCCCGCCGGGAATTGAACCCGGGCCCTCCGTGCGTGAAGCAAGAGCGCTAGCCACCATGCCATCGGGGCGTAGTGGCATACACAGTGTGATAAGGGATGGTGAGGCAGCAAGTTCAGACAAATGTGCGGCTGAAAAATGTGCATGAATTTAAAAGCTATGTAGAAGCTGAAGGATTTAAACCCCAACAAGTGTTTAATTGTGACGAAACAGGCCTGTTTTGGAAGAAATTAGAATTAGACACATGTGCAACATCTGGGTATCTTTATTTGTGAAGCTACCCAGATATTGCACATGTGACTAATTCTTCAATGTTCTCAAGATTCCTATACACCTCATACATAATTACCCAAATGAAGAACAAATCACTTACCCCTTTATGCTTCTTGTGTAGCTCATCATTATATTTGACTACTTCCTTAACTAAGTCCTGTACACGTTGGACGGTGTGTGAGTGTATACTGGACAATTTTTCCGATGACTGCCTCAACACCACAAAAATTGGCGCACACGTCCCTTTTTCAGTGTTAGTACTGGCTTTGTTTGCAAGCTTTACTAAGGACTTGGAATAAGTCTCATCAATTGACCATCTGAAAAAAAAAATAATCATGTGAACATGCATGTACAAAGATGTTTAAAACACTTACAATAAGGCTGAATGACTATGCAAAAATGACCAATCACAGCAGACACCGATTTGATACAGAGTTACATACAGTATAAAAAGTCCTCAACTTGCATGGGGCCTATTGCAAATGCGTTCTGGAAACTTTGCGTAAAGAGAGGTAACACTGGATTGTAGGTGGACACTGCACAAGTAGGCAAGGACACCAAGAGAGAATTCCATTTCAAAGGTAAAGAAAGACACACATAGGGATAGCCTATAGTTCAACACACAGTGTAAGAATCATAATGCAGGTACAAGAAGGCAAGAAAGACATAAAATAAGGCAAGTGGCAGAAAGCAGTGCTGAACAGGAGGGCCAGGAAGAAACCTTATAGAACTAGGAGGAAAATGGACTGATAGCTTGAAATGATGGCTGTGTAAGCAATGGCTCAATCCCAACTACACAACTATTTAACCCTTTCAGGGTCCAAGGCCATTTTTGTAAGGGGTGCGCCATGTTGATAGAAATAATGTCAAGGGGCCCAGGGTAGCACTATATGTCCAAGACTGTTGCATAAAAACAGACATAAAAATCAACGGATTAGACACAATCTGAGTAGAATTTTTTGAAGGACAAGAATTTTTTTTTTTTAGGTAGTACTATAATATACCAACCTTCGAACTTAGAAAACAACAGAGGGAAACTTCTTTGGGAGGAAACTGTTAGGGCTTCTAAACATAACACAGTAAAACTGTAGTAGGGGATTCTAAAACTGATTGGACGTCTTTGACCGATATTCTGGAGCCCAATGACTTCCTGGCAGTAGTTCAGGGCTGCTTTTGAAGCAGTTTGTAACAGAGCCTAGAAGGGGTAATAATCTACTATACATACCTTGCTTTGTCAAATAAGGAAACCCTTGTAAACAATCTAGAGACCACCGAAGAGCTTGGCACAAGTGATCACAAATCTATCACAGGAGGAACCTGCATATACAGCACCTTCTTTTCGATGTTCCATGTTTTCATTGGCTTTCAACTGAGCCATCGTTCATTATGTTCGGTGCTTTTACTGCTTTTCCCCTGTTATCATTGGATAAGAGAAGGGCAACTGGCACCATATTTTAAGTTAAGTATTGTATGTACTGTTTATTTATTTTACTTTTTATTTGTTCTTTTATGCCTAGCTGCATTGAGCACTTAATATATGATAGTGTAAACATGTTATCAGATATTTTAGATGTATTCAATAATGAAAAAATTGCTCTTTTTCCACTTGCCAATGATTTTCACTTACCATATGGATTGAGAACTTAAGAGCCATACAAATGAGGCCCTCCTGTACCTTAAATATCAACTGGAAGTATGAGAATAAAGACAATACGGTAAAAGTCCCCGATTTCCATTCTGCCAATTATAACAGATTTAGGGAACATCTGTCTAGTCTTGACTGGCATTATCTGGCTAAAGATTCTACTGATGAAGATCATAATAATAATAATAATAATAATAATAATAATAATAATAATATTTTTATTTCGATGCATGTTACAAGGGTACACTGTTATTGGTAGTTACAATTATAAAACTGTAATGCAAGGAGAGCCACTGGCATGCCATGGCATTAGGGGCAGTTTATTCTAAAGACTTATTCACTAAGTACTTAATGCTAAAGAAATTGATTGAGTTTATTCTAGTTCTGTATTATTTTAAATTATAATATGATTATACATACTATTAAAATACAATACAAGAGAAATTAGTTGAGTTTAATCTAGTTGTATATTTTATTTCAAGTTACAGTATGTTGATGCTATACTAGTATAATAACAATACTAGAAAAATTTATTGAGTTTCTTCTAGTTATATATTTTATTTCAAATTAACAAAATGATGATACTATAAGATTTTAAATGACATATGATGATATGAAATTGCAACAAGTGTTAAGGAGGATGAACATATCAAATTGAGATTATCTTAAGTAAAATAATATTGGGTTTGAAAGTTTGTTACAGTATTTAGTAAAGTATTTAGTATAGGGTGAGTAGGTGATTTTTGAGAAGAGTCTTGAATTGATTTTCCGACAAGGTTAACTTAATATTTACTGGTAATGAATTCCAGATTCTGGGGCCCTTTATATGCATAGAATTTTTACATTGGTTAGTATGGACTCTGGGTATGTCAAATAGTGATCTGTGTCTTGTGTCATGGTCGTGGGACCTATTAAAGTTGTTGAGGAGAATTTTGAGCGGAGGGTTGATATTAGCATGTAGAGTTTTATGTATGTAGAGGGCACATGAGTAGGTATGAATATTTTTTATGGTGAGTAGTTTTAAGGTTCTGAATATAGGTGGAGTATGCTGTCTAGAGTGGGAATTTGTTATCATCATGACTGCAGCCTTTTGCTGGGTTATGAGTGGTCTAAGGTGATTTAATGTTGTTGAGCCCCATGCACAGATTCCATAGGTGAGATAAGGGTAGATAAGAGAATGATATAGTGCAATGAGAGCTGGTTGTGGCACATAATAGCGTATCTTAGATAATATACCTACTGTCTTTGAGATTTTCTTGGAAATTTGTTGTATGTGTGTTTGGAATTTAAGACTACTGTCAAGGTGGATTCCTAGGAATTTTCCCTCTGTGAGTCTTGTGATGGGTGAACCATTTAGCGTTATGTTAAGTGGAACATTTGTAGCTTTGTTTCCAAACTGAATGAAGTAGGTCTTGTCCGTATTGAGAGTAAGCTTATTTGTCGTCATCCATGTTGATATTTTCTGATCGGCATTAACTGTGTTGGCTAGTATGACTGGATTTGGGTGAGAAAGACATATGTTGTGTCATCTGCAAACAAAATGGGTTTGAGTAGTTGTGATGCATTCGGTAGGTCGTTTATGTAAATGAGGAATAGGAGTGGCCCCAGGACACTACCTTGAGGGACACCGACTGTAATTTGTTGTGTGGAAGAGTTCTCTCCATTTGTGTACACGTACTGGCTTCTGTTGCTAAGGTACGACTTTAGGTAGTTGAGGGGTTGCCCCCTAATACCATAGTGCGCTAATTTTGTGAGCAATAAATCATGGTCGACTGTATCAAATGCTTTGCGTAGGTCTATGAAGATTCCCAGCGGAACTTCTTTCTTCTCAAGTGCGGTGTATATTAACTCTAACATGTGTGTTATAGCATCGGTTGTGATCTTGTTGGTCCTGAATCCAAATTGACAGGGGTTTAGTACATTGTGTTAGACAAGGTAGGAATAGATCTGTTTATGAATTAATTTTTCGAAGATTTTAGAAAGCAGTGGTAGATTTGAGATTGGTCTATAATTGTTCAAGTCAGTTTGGTCACCTCCTTTGTGGATGGGGGTGACCCTAGCAATTTTGAGAATTGATGGGAAGGTAGAAGATTCAATGGATTTATTGAATAATGCTGCTATAATTGGTGACAGTACGTGTGAAGCTTTTTTGTACATAAAGGGTGGTAAGCTGTTTATGTCACCTGCTTTGTTTTTAAGGGTGTTGATTATGAGCGAGACTTCAAGTGAGTTGGTAGGAGCTAGGAATAGTGTGTCTGGGTAGGTGTTGGTGAGGTAGTCTGTTGGACGAGTGTTCGAGCTTGGGATTTTACTTGCTAGATTCTTTCCTATGGTGGAGAAGAAAACATTAAGTCTGTTTGCTGTCTCAGTTGGTGAGAGTAAGGGTTCGTCTGTTTTTGATAATTTGATGGTATTGTTCATGGATATCTTTTTATTTCCTAGAATTGTAGATAGGGTTTTCCAGGTCTTTTTCATATCACCTTTTATAGTCTGGAGTCTGTTCTCATAATACAATTTTTTGGACCTTCTTATCAGGCTAGTAAGGATTGATGAGTAGCGTTTGGATTGTTCTCTGGTTATTAGACCCCTTCTATATTGTTTTTCATATTGGTGCCTCTTGTTTATGGATTTAAGGATGCTGGGTGTTAGCCAGGGATTGTTAAGTCTCTTAGCTGTGATCGGTTTAGTTTTTTTCGGGCAATGTCTGTTATAGAGGTTGTGTGTTTTTTTAAGAAAGTTCTTGATGCATTCATTAGTATCTGAATGTGTTTCTAATTCATTAAGCAGTCAATGTTATCATAGCTGATATAAAATTATTAACAGCTGACTCATTATGTAGTCTGAAGGTAACTTTTGCAATTTCTTGGGGAAGAATGCCTAGGTTAGTTATGAGAAAGGTAGGGTAGTGGTCTGTGGTGTTTTCTGTGATTATGCCTGATTTTAGAGGGGATATTGTGTTAGTCCAGATGTGGTCTAGTAACGAGGTACTATTATCGGAGATTCTTGTAGGTTTGATATTGTTGGTAGTAATAGCAGTTGCTCATAGTGTTTGTGAATTCAGTTACCTGTGGGTCTTGGTCATGTAGGAGATTTATGTTGAAATCTCCTGTGAGCACAAATGATCTTTGTTAAGGCGTGAATCGATTATCAGGTTTCCTAGTTTTTTACTAAAGTGGCGGATGTTTGACTGTGGTAATCTGTGGTAATCTGTGGAAATCATACTTACAATAATGATAGGATCCACGAACATGATGTTCTTCTTGATAATGTACAATGTTCCCAAAATTTATAGCCCCCAGAGAGAAATTAGGTCAAATAAAAACAATCTCAAATGGCTGAATAGGAGACTAAAGCATCTATTGGGAGAGAAGAGAAGAATTTATAGGAACATCAAAAGGAGAACGATAACCTTACTGACTATTTTGATCATACTGAAGAGAAATAAGGGAATTAAAAGACTAAATATGACTATGAAATTAATGTAGCTAGTGAATCAAAGACTAATCCAAAAGGATTCTTTCAAGCATATGCAACAAAGATCAGAGAAAAAATAGGACCACTGATAACTAGGTTTGGGCAGCTTACTGATAATGAGCAGGTAATGTGCTCTCTTTTTAATAGCAACTTTTTGTCAGTCTTCACACAGAAGATATAAATATCTCAGCAATTAATAATTATTTAGGTCCTGAAGAAAACAAATTCAGAAATATTACAGTCATTAGGGATATAGTTATCAAACAAGTAGACAAACAAAATAAGTCCCCCTGGCCCAACAAACTGTTTTCAAGGGTCCTAAAGAGTGCAAGTGGGAACTTAATAAGCTGCTAACAAGCCTGTTTAATGCATCTGTCCAAACTGGTGTTGTGCTGAAGATGTGGAACATGGCTTATGAAAATCCTGTCTTTATATCAGAAGATACATTAATTCCAT
>WNWK01059692.1:0-10127 GCA_009830355.1 Cherax destructor | reverse complement strand
GAAGCCCAAAGTTATTTTACACTCTATACATCACTAGTGAGACCTCTTTTGGGATTATGAGCCAGTTTTGGTCCCCTTACTACAGAATGGATATAGATTGTTGGAGAACATACAGAGAAGAATGACTAAAATGATTTACAGTATAAGAAATCTCCCGTATGAAGATAGACTTAGAGCGTTGAATCTCCACTCTCTGGAGAGACGTAGAATGATGGGAGATATCATCGAGGTTACAAGAGGATGATGGGCATAAACAAAGGAGATATTAATAAAATACTGAGGATATCGAACAAGTAAGAACCAGAAATAACGGATTTAAATTGGATAAATTTAGATTTAGAAAGGACATAGGCAAGTACTGGTTCTCGAACAGAGTTGTAGATGCGTGGAACAATCTTCCGGGTAGGGTGGTAGAGGCTAGGACCTTGAACATAAGAACATAAGAAAGGAGGAACACTGCAGCAGGCCTGTTGGCCCATACTAGGCACGTCCTTCACAATCCGTCCCACTAACAGAATATTTGCTCAACCCAATTTCAATGATACCCAGAAATAAGCTTTGACAATTCTACCCACTCATGCGCGAGTCCCACTCAAATCCAACCCTCTCACTCATGAATTTATCCAACCTAAATTTGAAACTACCCAAGGTCCTAGCTTCAATAACCTACTAGGCAGACTGTTCCACTCATCAACTACCCTATTTCCAAACCAATACTTTCCTATATCCTTTCTAAATCTAACTTATCTAACTTGAATCCATTATTGGGGTTCTCTCTGGCAGAGATATCCTCAAGACCTTATTTATATCCCCTTTGTTAATACCCATTTCCACTTGTATACCTCGATCATGTCTCCTCATTCTACGTCTTACAAGTGAATGAAATTTTTAGGGTCTTCAATCTTTCTTCGTGGGGAAGATTTCAATGCTATGTATTAATTTAGTCATTCTACGCTGAAGGTTTTCTAACGAATTATGTCCATTCTGTAATATGGAGACCAGTTCTTATGATGGTAAGCAGCAACCTTAAACCAAGACAGCAATGCCTAAGCGTACGTAATAAGGCAAATAGATTACTGGGATTTATATCAAGAAGTGTTAGCAACAGAAGTCCAGAGGTTATATTACAGCTTTATACATCATTAGTAAGGCCTCACCTAGATTACGCAGCTCAATTTTGGTCTCCATATTACAGAATGGACATAAATTCGTTAGAAAACATTCAGCGTAGAATGACTAAATTAATACATAGCATTAGAAATCTTCCTTACGAAGAAAGATTGAAGACCCTTAAATTACATTCACTTGTAAGACGTAGAATGAGGGGAGACATGATCGAGGTATACAAGTGGAAAATGGGTATTAACAAAGGGATATAAATAAGGTCTTGAGGGTATCTCTCCAAGAGAGAACCGCAATAATGGATTCAAGTTAGATAAGTTTAGATTTAGAAAGGATATAGGAAAGTATTGGTTTGGAAATAGGTAGTTGATGAGTGGAACAGTCTGCCTAGTAGGGTTATTGAGCTAGACCTTGGGTAGTTTTAAATTTAGGTTGGATAAATTCATGAGTGAGAGGGTTGATTTGAGTGGAATTGCACATGAGAATTGTCAAAGCTTATTTCTTGGGTAGCATTGAAAATTGGGTTGAGCAAATATTCTGTTAGTGGGACGGATTGTGAAGGACCTGCCTAGTATGGGCCAACAGGCCTGCTGCAGTGTTCCTCCTTTCTTATGTTCTTCTTATGTTCTTAGAACTGAGCTGCGTAATCTAGGTGAGGCCTTACTAATGATGTATAAAGCTGTAATATAACCTCTGGACTTCTGTTGCTAACACTTCTTGATATAAATCCCAGTAGTCTATTTGCCTTATTACATACGCTTAGGCATTGCTGTCTTGGTTTAAGGTTGCTGCTTACCATCACCCCCAAGTCCTTCTCGCAATCTGTATGGCTAAGTTCTACGTTATTTAACTTATAAGTGCTTGGGTTATGGACACTCCCGAGCTTCAGAACCTTGCATTTATCTACATTGAACTGCATCTGCCACTTTTCTGACCACGAATTAAGTTTGTCTAAATCTTCCTGAAGTTCTATGACATCTATGTTTGAATCAATTATCCTACCTATCTTCGTGTCGTCGGCGAATTTGCTCATATCACTAGTAATTCCCTCATCAAGGTCATTGATATATATTATAAATAACAATGGGCCTAAGACTGATCCCTGTGGAACACCACTTGTTACAAGTCCCCATTCGGATTTAACCCCATTTATGCACACTCTCTGCTTCCTATTGGTGAGCTATGACTCGATCCATGACAGCACTTTTCCCCCAATGCCATGAGCTGCCACTTTCTTTAACAGTCTCTGGTGCGGTACTCTATCAAAAGCCTTACTAAAGTCTAAATAAACAATATCGAATTCTTTATCGTGATCAACAGCCTCAAAAGCTTTACTGAAGAAGGTTAATAAATTAGATAGGCAGGAACAGCCCTCGTGAATCCATGCTGGGTATCATTAATCAAATTATGGTTATCTAGATGGCTTCTAATAATATCAGCTATAATTGACTCTAGTAATTTGCCTACAATTGAGGTCAGGCTTATTGGGCGGTAGTTTGACGGTAGTGACTTGACCCTGCTTTAAAAATAGGAATTACATTAGCCATCTTCCACATATCAGACACTACACCTGTTTGAAGAGATAAATTAAAAATGTTAGATATTGGTTCACAGAGTTCCATTTTGCATTCCTTAAGAACCCTTGCAAAAAGCTCATCAGGACCCGGCGATTTATTTTGTTTCAGTCGGTCCAGCTGTTTCATAATCATTTCGCTAGTGACTGTGATATTACATAATTTATCTTCTTCTGGGCCTCTGTAAAAATTAATTACTAAGATATTATTAATGTCTTCCTGTGTGAAAACCGAGAGAAAATAATTATTAAAAATAGAGCACATATCATTCTCCTTGTCAGTAAGATGCCCAAAGTTATTTTTAAGGGGACCTATCTTATCCCTAACTTTTGTTCTATAAACCTGGAAAAAACTTTTTGGGTTAGTTTTTGAATCCCTAGCAACTTTAATTTCATAGTCCCGTTTAGTTTTTCTTATCCCCTTTTTAACGTCCCTCTTAATGTCATTATACTGATTTATAAGATGACCCTCACCTCTTTTTATGCGCCTATAAATTCCTTTCTTCTGCCCTAAAAGGTACTTGAGCGTATTATTCATCCATTTTGGGTCATTTGTACTTGATCTAATTTCTTTATACGGGATAAATGTTCTTTGGGCAGCCTGTATAGTGTTAAGAAAACTGTCATATTGATACCTCTCTTCGTCACCCCAGTCCACAGTTGATAAGTGTTCTCTAAGTCCATTATAATCTGCTAAGCGAAAATCTGGGACCGTTACTGAATTATTCCTCCTATCATACATCCATTCAATGCTAAAGGTAATTGACTTTTGGTCGCTTGAGCCGAATTCCTCTGTAATTTCAAAAATTATTAACAAGGGTTTCCTTGCTTGCCAGAACCAAGTCAAGTAGGTTATTTCTCCTTGTAGGTTCTGTCACAAACTGCTTCAAAAAGCAATCCTGAACTACTTCTAAAAAGTCGTTAGATTCTAAATTCCCTGTCAAGAAATTCCAATTAATCTGACTAAAGTTAAAATCCCCTAGAATTACTACGTTATTGTGCCTTGTTGCCTTAACAATTTCCTCCCAAAGTAGCCTCCCTTGTTCCCTATCTAAGTTTAGAGGACGGTAAATCACGCCTAAAATAAATTTTTCACACCCTTCTGAAAATTCTATCCAGACAGACTCTGTATGTGTTATTTCAGACTTTATACCCGTTTTTATGCAACAATTTAAATGATCACGGACATAGAGTGCAACCCCACCCCCCTTCCCGATACTTCTGTCTACTTGGAACAATTTAAAACCCTGAATGTGACATTCGGCAGGCATGTCCCGATTTTTCATATTAAACCATGTCTCAGTTATTGCAAAAACATCAATATTACCCGTACTTGCAACTAATCTCAACACGTCCATCTTATTCCTAGCACTACGACTATTGGTGTAATATACATTTAAAGACCCTCCTTTCTCTTTACCCTTCCTGCTCATTTCTGTTTTTCCACTATACCTACTACTGTCCTTGTCACCTAGTGCCACTAGCTTTCCAATACCCACCTTATTCTGCCTATTACTAGTTCCCCTAGAATTTATAACATTACTACACTGGGACTTCACTGTTTTCCCCCATAACCCATACCACTAACTTTTTCTAGTTTAAAGCCCTAACAGCTCCCTCCACTGCAGTTGCCAGTGCCCCCACCCCAGACCTAGATAAGTGAACCCCATCCCTGGCATACATGTCATTTCTGCCATAGAAGAGGTCCCAGTTGTCAATGAATGTTACTGCATTTTCCTTACAGTATTTGTCCAGCCAGCAATTGACACCAATATCCTTGGACAACCATTCATTTCCAACTCCTCTCCTTGGCAAAATACCACATATGACAGGGTTCCCACCCTTCTTCCTAATTCTGTCTATTGCTGACCTATAGCTGCTAATCAGCTCCTCACTCCTACGTCTGCCAACATCATTGCCTCCAGCACTGAGACAGATAATAGGATTGCTCCCATTACCTCTCATGATGTCGTCCAGACGGCTAACAATATCCTTCATCCCAGCCCCAGGATAACACACCCTCTGCCTCCTATTCCTATCCTTAAGACAAAATTCCCTATCCATAAACTTAATCTGACTGTCCCCAACTAAAACAATGTTCTTACCTCGACTGGCGGTGTGCATGACGTTCTAGACGGTCTTTGCAGAGATGGTTTTCGCTGGGATGTCTTCACATTCGTCTGATAACAAGGTAAAAGAGTTTCTCGTTTTCACAGCAGTCTCCTGCACCTTCTTCAACTTCAGCTTCGTCCCATCAGAACCGACTAGCATCCATTCGTTGGTCTGATCATCGGCGACATTGTTCCGGGGATAATCCTTGCATATACCCTTCAAACGTTGAATCTCTCTTCTAGCTTCCGTTAATTCCGTCTTAAGTTGGAGATATAGCTGCTCGTAGTCGAGGGAAGCCATCATCCAATCTCAGGTAGCTAATAACGGAAGCACAGTAGAAAAGTCTTCACAGAGCAGATAACCTCTGGACTTCTGTTGCTTATACTTCTTGATATAAATCCCAGTAATCTGTTTGCCTTATTACGTACGCTTAGGCATTGCTGTTTAAGGTTGCTGCTTACCATAACCCTCAAGTCCTTTTCGCAAACTGTATGGTTAAGTTCTATGTTATTTAACTTATAAGTGCTTGGGTTATGGACACTCACAAGCTTCAGAACTTTGCATTTATCTACATTAGCCATCTTCCACATATTAGACACTACACCTGTTTGAAGATATAAATTAAAAATGTTAGATATTGGTTCACAGAGTTCCATTTTGCATTCCTTAAGAACCCTTGCAAAAAGCTCATCAGGACCCGGCGATTTATTTTGTTTCAGTCGGACTACTTGTTTCATAACCATTTCGCTAGTGACTGTGATATTATATAATTTATCTTCTTCAGGGACACTATAAAAATTAATTATTGGAATATTATTAGTGTCTTCCTGTGTGAAAACCGAGAGAAAATATTTATTAAAAATAGAGCACATATCATTTTCCTTGTCAGTAAGATACCCAGAGTTATTTTAAAATGGACCTATCTTCTGTTCTAAAAGATATTTGAGCCTATTATTCATCCATTTTGGGTCATTTCTACTTGATCTAATTTCTATATATGGGATACATGTTCTTTGGGCAGCCTGTATAGTGTTAAGAAAACTGTCATATTGATAGCTCTCTTCGTTACACCAGTCCACAGTTGATAAGTGTTCTCTAAGCTCATTATAATCTGCTAAGCGAAAGTCTGGGACTGTTACTGAATTATCCCTACTATCATACATCCATTCAATGCTAAAGGTAATTGACTTGTGGTCGCTTGTGCCGAGTTCCTCTGTAATTTCTAAATTATTAACAAGGTATTCCTTGTTTGCCAGAACCAAGTCAAGTAGGTTATTTCCCCTTGTAGGTTCTGTCACAAACTGCTTCAAAAAACAATCCTGAACTACCTCTAAAAAGTCATTATATTCTAAATTCCCTGTCAAGAAATTCCAATCAATCTGACTACAGTTAAAGTTCCCTAGAATTACTACGTTATCGTGCCTTGTGCCCTTAACAATTTCCTCCCAGAGTAGTCTCCCTTGCTCCCTATCTAAGTTTGGAGGACGATATATCACGCCTATAATCAATTTTTCACACCCCTCTAAAAATTCTGTCCAGACAGACTCTGTATGTAATATTTCATAATTTATGCCCGTTTTTATGCAACAATTTAAATGATCACGGACATAGAGTGCCACTCCACCCCCTTCCCGATACTTCTGTCTACTTGGAACAATTTAAAACCCTGGATGTGACATTCAGCAGGCATGTCCCGATTTTTCATATGAAACCATGTCTCAGTTATTGCAAAAACATCGATATTACCCGCACTAGCAACTAATCTCAACTCGTCCATCTTATTTTTAGCACTACGACTATTAGTGTAATATACATATAAAGACCCCCCTTTCTCTTTACCCTTCCTGCTCATTTCTGTTTTTACACTATACCTATTACAGTCCTTGTCACCAAGTGCCACTGACTTTCCAATATCCACCTTATTCTGCCTATTACTAGTTATCCTAGAATTCATAATATTACTACACTGGGACTTCACTGTTTTTCCCCCATAACGCATACCACTAACGTTTTCTAGTTTAAAGCCCTAACAGCTTACTCCACTGCAGTTGCCAGTGCCCCTCTCACTCATGTATTTACCCAACCTAAATTTGAAACTACCCAAGGTCCTAGCTTCAATAACTCTACTAGGCAGACTGTTCCACTCATCAACTACCTTGTTTCCAAACCAATACTTTCATATATCCTTTCAAAATCTAAACTTATCTAATTTGAATCCAATATTGTGGGTTCTCTCTTGGAGAGATATCCTCAAGACCTTATTTATATCCCCTTTATTAATACCCATCTTCCACTTATATACTTCGATCATGTCTCCTCTCATTCTTCGTCTTACAAGTGAATGTAATTTAAGGGTCTTCAATCTTTCTTCATACGGAAGATTTTTAATGCTATGAATTAACTTTGTCATTCGTCGCTGAATGTTTTCTAACGAATTTACATCCATTCTGTAAAATGGAGACCACAACTGAGCTGCATAATCTAGGTGAAGCCTTAGTAATGATGTATATAAAGCTGTAATAAAAGCGCTGGACTTCTGTTGCTTACACTTCTTGATATAGATCCCAGTAATCTATTTGCCTTATTTCTTATGCTTAGGCATTGCCGACTTGGTTTAAGGTTGCTGCTTACCATAACCCCCAAATCCTTTTCGCATTCTGTACGGCTAAGTTCAACATTATTAAGCTGGTAGGTGCTAGGGTTATGAACATTCCCGAGCTTTAGAACTTTGCATTTATCTACATTGAACTGCATCTGCCACTTTTCTGACCATGAATTCAGTTTGTTTAAATCTTCCTGAAGTTCTGTGACATCTACGTCTGAATCGATTATCCTACCTATCTTCGTGTCATCAGCGAATTTGCTCATATCACTAGTAATTCCCTCGTCAAGGTCATTTATATATATTATAAACAACAATGGGCCTAAAACCGATCCCTGCTGCAGGAACGCCACTTGTTACAGATCCCCACTCAGATTTAACCCCATTTAAGCACACTCTCTGCTTCCTATTGGTGAGCCATGACTCGATCCATGACAACACTTTTCCCCCAATGCCATGAGCAGCCGCTTTCTTTAACAGTTTCTGATGTGGTATTCTATCAAAAGCCTTACTAAAATCCAAATAAACAATATCAAATTCTTTATTATGATCAACGGCCTCAAAAGCCTTACTGAAAACAGTTAATAAATTAGTTAGGCAGGAACGGCCCCTGGTGAATCCAAGTTGAGTATCATTAATCAAATTATGTCTATCGAGATGGCCTCTTATATTATCACCTATAATTGACTCTAGTAATTTGCCTACAATTGACGTTAGACTTGTTGGGCGGTAATTTGACGGAAACGGCTTGTCCCCTGCTTTAAAAATAGGAATTACATTGACCCCTTCCCCCTTTCCTCCTCCTCCTCCTCCTCATCCCTCTCTTATTCCCGTCCCATTTTTGCAATGTGAGCTTCTCTCCACGGGCATTCTGGTTTCTAGGTAGGGGGATGGGTACCGTGGTCCATCCCATTCCATTGAGGTTCTTGGCGGTGGTGTAGTTTGCCGTGGGATCTGGATCGCCTGGGGATGTCCCGATCCCTCTCCGGTCACCCGAGGGGTGGCTTTGGGCATCTTTCGGGCGACGGGTGTATCTCTGGAGGCCGCCTTTCGGATTCCGGGGGTGGTGGCCGAAGGAGGTATGCTTTGTGGCAGGTATCCGGCCGCCCTCTCTTTTGTCCGCTGAGGTGGCTCGGTGGATGTGAGGTTGCTGTCTCGGATTGCTGGTTTACTGGTTTACTGTGGCTTCCTCTGTGGTCGCCCCATCCTCAGTCACCCCTGTCTCGAATCCTTTTGCTGTTCTTGGCTCCGAGGTCCCTACCTCGGCATCCCATACTGTCCACACCCCTTCCTCTACTCACTTGCACAGTTCTGTGTCTGCACGCTCTCGTCCACCACCCAATATTCACCGCCCCCCTTCTTCGCATAAGTCTCGCAAAAAATCCCCATTGCCGGGTTCTTCACCTCCGACTAGTTCTATAACGTGTGTGGAGGTTCATTCTCCTCCTCGTTCAATATCTTCATCCCCCGTCTCATCCCAAGTTTTTTCCTTGACTGCATCCCCCCCTTCCAGGTCGCTTCCCCTCTTGTCCTCTCCCAAGCCCCTTCGACAGTTTCCTCTTCCATCTCCTTGCCCTCTGCTTTAGTACAGTCTATAGTATCCCCGATTGTTGCTCATCCTCCTCCTTCTTCCATCTCTAATGTAGTCCCACATTCTGCATCTTTGACTTCCGAAACGCTGGAAGCTATTGCAGGATTTATTGCAGAGTCTGAACCGTTGATGGACACCGCTGCACCTCCGGTTCCTCCTCCTCTCTCTTCTCCGTCTATACCCCTCCTTCCTTCAGAGCGTCCCCCTCCTTCTCTGATTACAAGTTTTCCGCTGCCTCCACACATGGACTTTTCTAACCCTAGTCTATAGATACCTCTAACTTCAACTTATATCTTTCTTTCCATACATCATGGCTTTTTTGCAGTGGAATATCCGAGGCCTTAGGGGTAACCGGGGTGAGCTTCAGCTGTTGCTCTCCCAGTTTTTTCCTGTTGGGGTCTGTTTGCAAGAACCCAAATTACAATCCGCTGTTATCCGGCCCTTTTTGGGCTATGATTTGTTATATTCATTGGATCCTTTTTCCGATGGAACCTTTAACGAAAGTGCTCTTCTTATACACACTGGTATTCCATACCATCAGCTCTATGTGCATTCTTCTCTACATTACACTGCAGCCCTTATCCACTTGAATAAGTGGTAAACACTCTGTTCTTTATATCTCTTCCCTTCGCGGGCATTGTCTATCCCAGGTGTTGATTTTCTGGTTTCTTCCTAACCGCCACCCCTTCTGTTATTTGGCGATTTTAACACACACCATTTTCTCTGGGGAGGGTCGCACTGTGACTCCCGTGGCGTTAAGTTGGAGGCATTTGTTGCTTCTCTCCCCCTCCATGTTTTAAATATGGGTACTCCTACCCATTTTGATCCTTGAACTCATTCTTTCTCTTGCATCGATCTCTCCATCTGCTCTTCCTCAACTGTCCTCGACTTCACCTGGTCTGTCCTCCCGGACTTACATGACAGCGATCATTTTCCAATCATTCTTAAGTCCCCTTTGTTTTCTCCTCCTCCTCGTAGCCCACGCTGGCAATTTGACCGGGCGAAATGGGACCTTTATGCACATCTTACTGCCTTTCATGAGGTTCCTTCCTCGTCCTCCATTGATGAGGTTTTACATCTCTTTTCGTCCTCTGTCTTCACAGCAGCTTGCATTCTATCCCCAAACC
>WNWK01059691.1:0-10127 GCA_009830355.1 Cherax destructor | reverse complement strand
AAGTACCTGGACCCCTAGATTTTCATGACAGGTCCCGGGGAGCTCCGGGGCCCCCCCAACCCCAGGTATGGGGATCATTTAAGACAGGTACCTGGACCCCCGGGGATCATCCAACCCCGGGTCTTTGGAGCACCTGAACCTTTTTCAAGACAGGTCCTTAGGGCCCTGGATCCTTCAAGACAGGTACCTGGAGCACCTGGATCATTCAAGACGGGAAGGCTTCTGGCCCCCTTTAAGACAGGCCCTGGACCCCCTAGATCCTTTAAGACAGTTAACTGGAGCCCCGGGGAATCCTCCAAAACAGGTACCTGGAGCTAGGGGATTTTTAAAGACGGAAACCCCAAAAACCCGGGATCTTTAAGACGGGCCCCCAAGCTCCTAAACCCCCTTCAAGATAGGCCCGGGGAGCTCCTGGACCCTTTAAAAAAGGTCCTTTTGGAGTTCCTTTATCCTCCAAGACAGGTACCTCGATGCAATGCTTAATGGCCTCCAATTAACGGGGATCTCACCTCCCATTCCTCTGATCAAAACGTATTTATGACCCTTATAGGTTTATTGCTTCTCTGTGAACATTATCAGGGGGGGGTTGTGAGACATTATCTACCTCCCGGGGAGCCACCTGGGGGGTTGGGGGTCAACCCCCGGGCCCCCCCCCCTTGAAAGGGCCCCCTTCCTTAGATCGGGCCCTTTTGATCAGCCAAGTGGAAGGGGGGCATAAATAAGGGAGATTTTTTGGGGGTTCTGAGAACCCCCTCTTCGGAAAAATTAAAAAAAATTAATTTAGATTTAGAAAGGATATAGGAAAGTACCGTCTTAGAAATAGAGGGTTTTTGGGATGAGGGAAAAACAGTCTAGTAGTAGAGTCACTGAAGGTAAAAGTTTGGGTAGCTTCAAATATAGATTACATAAATATATGAGCGAAAGGGGTTGGGTTTTTGGGGGACTTGACATGAGTTAATAGGGTTCAAAATATTTTCTAGGGGTTTTTTGGATTTAAAAAGACCTGCCAAGAATAAAAGGGCCCCCTGAGTGTTCCTCCCTCTTATGTTCTTAATTGGAAAAAAAAAATCATTTTTTAAGAAAAAAAGGTAAGATTTGTTGAGTCATATGTACAATGAGATGAGCTGTAGTCTCTAACAACCTCAAGCTAAATGACTATAAAAACCCCCCCATTAAACCTCCCCACCTCTCCCCTCCCCCCCAAAAAGGTAATTTTTCATAAAGTTTAAAATATCCCCCGGGGGGGTGGGGAGGGGGGGGACAGCGAAAAAGGGGGGAGGAGGAGGCTGTGCCCCCCCCTTTGTTCTTTCAGTCTCCCCCCCCCCCGGGTGGTCCCCCCATGCAAAAGAAAAAACCCCCCCCGGAAATTCCCCGGCCCCTAATAATGGGGACGAATGCCCAGACAAAGATACGGTTAAAAAAGGGGAAAAGGGGAAATGATGTTAGTGGGGAAATTTTTAGAGGGGGGAAAGGGGGAAAGGGACGGTACTGACCCAAAACACAACCATCACAGGAAAAGGGGAAAGGGATGGCAGTACTGAGACCTGAAAAAAAAACCATCACAGAAAGAGGGAGAAGGGAAGGCACGTACGACGACCTGAAAAAAAAACCATCACAGAGGGGGGGAAAGGGGGAAAGGGATGGCAGATGACGACCTGCAACAAACCTATTCATGCAGGAGGAGCCACATTCTTCAGCGGAGGAGCCACATGCCCAAACATGCGGGACCCCATGTCTATCATGCAGGAGGAGCCACATGTCTATCAGGGGAGGGGGGCCACATGTCTATCATGCAGGAGGAGCCACATGTCTATCATCCCCGGGGGGCCCTGTCTATCATGCAGGAGGAGCCATGTCTATCATGCAGGAGGGGCCACATGCCCCTATGCAGGAGGGGGGCCCCATGCCCCCCATGCAGGAGGAGCCACATGTCTATCTGGGGAGGGGGCCCCTGTCATCATGGGGGGGCCCATTTTCCAATCAGGAGGAGCCACATTTTTTGGGAGGGGGAGCCACAGGTTATCATGCAGGAGGACCCCCTTTTTATCATGCGGGGGGAGCCACATGTCTATCATCGGGGGGAGCCACATGTCTATCATGCAGGAGGAGACATGTCAAAACATGCGGGGGGAGCCACATGTCTATCATGCAGGAGGACCCAAAAGCCCCTTCTGAGGGGGCCAAAAATTTTTTGGTACATCCAACAAAATAAGCAGACTTTTGGATGTCACCCCACCCACCTCTGGCTTTTTTTTAAATATTGGATGCCCCCCCACCCACCTCTGGCTTTTAAAAAGTATCTTATTACCACCACCCACCCTCTGGCTGTTTTCCCCAAGTATTTGGGGATGCCCCCACCCCCCCCCTTGGTTTTGTGTTACAAGTATCTTGGATGTCACTACCCACCCACCTCTGGCTGTGTTACAAGTATCTTGGATGTCACCACCACCCACCTCTGGCTTTTTTACAAGTATCTTGGATGTCACCACCCCCCGGGTTTTACAAGTATTTGGGGATGTCACCACCACCCACCTCTGGCTGTTTACAAGTATTTGGGGTTTTTCACCCCCCCCCCACCTCTGGCTGGGTTCAGCTTGGATGTCACCCACCCACCTCTGGCTGTGTTACAAGATTTTGGGATGTCACCACCACCCCTCTGGCTGTGTTACAAGTATCTTGGATGTCACCACCCACCTCTGGCTGGGTTACAAAGTATCTTGGTTCACCACCACCCACCCTGGCCATTAAGCAAGTATTTTTGGTGTCACCCCCCACCCACCTCTGGCTGTGTTAAATATTTGGATGTCACCACCACCCACCTCTGGCTGGGTTAAAGTATCTTGGATTTTCCCACCACCCACCCCTGGCTGTGTTACAAGTATCTTGGATGTCACCACCACCCACCTCTGGCTGTTTTTACAAGTATCTTGGATTCACCACCCCACCTCTGGCGGGTTAGATTTTGGGATGTCCCCCACCACCCACCCTCTGGCTGTGTTACAAGTATCTTGGATGTCCCACCACCCACCTCGGTTGTTACAAGTATTTTGGGATGTCTTTACCCCCCCTTGGTGTGTTACAAGTATCTTGGATGTCCTACCCCCACCTCTGGCTGTGTTACAAGTATCTTGATGTACCACCACCCACCTCTGGCTGTGTTAAAAGATTTGGATGTCACTACCACCCCCTCTGGCGGTTTCAATTTTGGGATTACCACCCCCACCCTGGTTGAATTATTTGGATCATACCCCACCCTTTCTTGGCGGATTTGAGAAACCCACCTCTTGTTTAAAGTATCTTGGATTACTCCCCCCCCCACCTCTGGTGTGTTACAAGTATCTTGGATGTCACTACCCCACCTCTGGCTGTGTTAAAGTATCTTTGGCAGGTTAAACCCACAACCACCAGATTAGACCAAAAAAAATGTAAACCCAGTTGGATTATTGTCACACCCTGCGTCATTATTCTAAGGCGTCACACCCTGCGTCATTATGTACTGGAGTGCGTCACACCCCCGTCTTATGTACTGGAGTGCGTCACCCCTGCGTCTTATGTACTGGAGTGGTCACACTGGTCATTATGTACTGAGTGCGTCACACCCGCGTCATTATGTACTGGAGTGCGTCACCCCGTGCCAATGTACTGGAGTGCGTCACACTGCGGTCATTATGTACTGGAGTGCGTCACACCCGCGTCATTATGTACTGAGTGCGTCACCCCCTCCCGCTTATGAAACGGGATACAACCCACTGAAAAAATGTTCAAGATATGTCAAAGATTTTACCCACAGTGGTATATTAAAAACCATTCTGGAAAAAATCCTGACTTTGTTCTTAAATAAAGATTCCACGTGTGTGTGTGTGTGTGTTTCACTATTTGTACTCACCTATTTGTGGTTGCAGGGTCGATTCATAGCTCCTGGCCGCCTCTTCACTGATTGGCCCAGGTCCCTCTCTCTCCCTGTCCTGGAGCTTTATCAAACCTAGTCTTAAACATGTACATGGTTCCCCCTCCACTATGTCGCTTTTCCAAACCATTCCACTTCCTGACAACTCATGACTGAAGAAAAAACTTTTCCCCAACATCCTTTGACTCAGGAGTCTCAACCCCCCAAGGGCCCCTTGTTTCTGTGTCCCCCCTCTGGAAAAATCTTGTCTCTGTCCACCTTTCATTCCTCGCAGTATTTTATATGTTGTTACCCTGTTCCCCAACCCTTTCCCGTCCTCTAGTGTCGTCAGGCCGATTTCCTTTCCTCTTCGTGGACAACTTTTAGCTCTGGGACTAGTCTTGCTGCAAACCTTTGCACTTTCTCTAACCCTTGAGTGCTTTTACCAGGGGGGTTCCCAAAATGGTGCTGCAATCCGGGATGGGCCTGAGATATGGTATAGAGCCTTGAAAAGATTCCTTTTGGGGAGGTATTGGAACTATTTCCCTTTGGGTTTGCCCGCCGCCCGTATGCTTTCAGCAGGTGATTGATGTGGTGCTTCCCGAGATGTCTGTATTTTACTACCCAAGATCTTTTCTTTGAGTGAGGTTTGCAGCCCCCGGCCACCTAGACTATACACTCTGTCTGCGGTTTTTTTGCCCTTCCCCGATATTCATGACTTTACATTTGGCAGGGAAATTTTAAGGAGTCTGTTACTGACCAGGCTTGCAGCCTTCCGGGTCTCTTGGTTTTCCCCGGGCCTGATCCTCGACTGATTTGATTCTTCTCATTAACTTACATCATCTGCAAACAGGGAAAAATTTTCTGAGCTATCCTCGTTATGTCATTCAATATACCAAAAAGACAGGTCCTAGACTGACCTTGAAAAACCCTCACAGGTGCACGACATTTTTTGTCATGTCCAGGACTCGTTGTGTTTCCTGTCGATATTCTCTAAATCCATTGCAGTGCTTCCGTTCGTGTGCCTGATCTCTAGTTTTTGCATTAATCTTTTGTGGGGGAACTGCCGAACGCCTTTTTGCAGTCCAAAAATGCAGTCTATCCACCCTCTCTCTCGTGTCTTACTTCTGTCCCTTGTCAAACGGGTAGGTTTGTAAAGATTTTCTTCCTGAAACATGTTTGTTGTCGTTTATAAGTTTGTGTCTTCTAGGTCCCTCCACATTCTCTCCTGATGATCTTCCATGATTTTGCAAAATAAACGCAGTGACACAGGTCTGATTTTTTAATCCCCTCTTGTCCCCCTTTAAAAAATTGGGACTACATTTGCCTTTCTCCATCGTAGTTGCCCAGTTTCAATGGATGTGTTGAAGTTTTGTGTTAGTGGCACAAACAACTCTCTGCTCCTCTCTAGACCAGGGGAGAAATGTTGTCCGGTCCCCCCCGCTGAGGTATGAGTCTACATAGCAGCTTCTTCACCTCCTCGGTTGTGTGTATTTCATCCAGCACTTGTTGGTATACCTCCTTTATTCTGAATTCCTGGAGTCCTTCCTGTCTCCTGTAAATACTTTAAATCTCATGTTGAGCTCCTCACATACCTCTTGGTCGTTTATTGTGAACTCCCCACCTTCTCTGTGCCTGATTACCTGGTCCTTGACTGTTGTTTTCCTCCTGATGGGCTATACAGCAGCTTCTGGGTCAGACTTGACTTTTGATGCTATATCATTTTCATATTGTCGCTGAGCCTCCTTCTTACCCTGTCCATATTCGTTTCTGGCTCTTCCAATCTCTTTATTTTCTCTGGGTCCTTTGTCTTCTGTACTTTTTCCATTCTCTATTACATTTACTTTTGCCTCCCTACACCTCTGGGTAACCAAGGACTCGTTCTGGTCTTCCCATTACTTTTGTTTTCCTTGGGACAAACTCTCCTCTGCCTCTTTGCATTTGGTTGTCACATATTCCATCATTTCGTTTACTGGTTTTCTCTGCCAATTCTCTCTCCCACTGAACGTCTTGTAGGAAGTTCTCATGCCTGTGTAGTCCCCTTGTGTTTCTGCTTTCTCCTTCCTATTCCTGCTCCTCTCCACTTGTAGCTCAACTATATAATCAAAACACAGAACCAAATGATCACTAGCTCCAAGGGCCTTTCATACATGATATCCCGATGTCCGAACTACTCAAGGTGAATACTAGGTCGAGTCTTGCTGGATCATCCCCACCTCTCTGGTAGTGTCTCTAACATGTTGAGTGCTGAGGTTTTCAGTACTCACATCCATCATCTTATCCATGATTCAGGACCCCATGGGGCTCCAGGTTTTCCTAATCAATCCTTTGTGATTGAAATCACCCATAATAGTAACTTTGCTCTCCCCATGTGTGTGTGTGTGTGTGTGTGAGTGTGTGTACTAACCTAATTGTGGTTGCAGGGCTCGAGGCTCAGCCCTGGCCCCGCCTCTTCGCTGTCTGCTACTGGTCTCTGTTCTCCTGCTCAAGGAGCTTTATCATACCTTGTCTTAAAACTATGTATGGTTCCTGCCTCCACTATATCTTTCTTGACATTCCACTTCCTGACTACTCTGTTGAAGAAATGTTTCCTGACATCCCTTTGACTCATCTGAGTCTTCAGCTTCCAGTTGTGTCCCCTTGTTTCTGTGTTCCTCTGAAACAACCTGTCACTATCTATCTTGTAATTCCCTGCAGTATTTTGTATGTCGTTATCATGTCTCCTCTGACCCTTCTTTCCTCCAGTGTTGTTAGTCCTATTTCCTCAACCTTTCTTCATAAGACAGACCCCTGAGTTGTGGAACTAACCTTGTCCAAACCTTGCACTTTCTCTAGCCTTACGTGTTTTACCAGGTGTGGGTTCCAGACTGGTGCTGCATATTCTAGTATGGGCCTGACGTACACGGTATACAGTGTCTTGAACGATTCCTTTGTTAAGGTAACGGAACGCTAATCTAAGGTTTGCCAAGCCCATATGCCGCCGCAGTTATCTGGTTGATGTGTCCTTCCGGAGACGTGCTAGGCGTTATACTCACTCCAAGGTCTTTCTCCTTTGCCGAGGTTTGTAGCCTTTGTCCGCCTAGTTGTACTCTGTCAGGGTCTTTTTGCCCTTCTCCGATCCTCATGACTTTGCATTTGGAGGGATTGAATCGAGAAGCCAACTGCTAGACCAGATGTCGAGCTTGTCCAGGTCTGTTTGCAGCCCTGCCTGGTCCTCTTCCGATGTGATTTCCTCCAATTTTCACATCATCCGGAATAGAGCACTCTGAGTCTATCCCGTCCGTCATGTCATTTACATATACCAGGAATAACACTGGTCCTAGGACTGACTCTGCGGTACACCACTGTCACAGGGTGTGTGTGTGTGTGTGTGTGTGTGGTGTGATGTGTGTGAGTGTGTGTGTGTGTGTGTGTATGTTATTAGTTAGTTACCATTTTGTCCTAGGCAATGCAATTAGACACTAGCCTGTTGTATATATGTGTGTGTATTGTATGTGGAAACACTTCGAAATGTTTCTGCCCCACCGGGAATTGAACCTGGCCCCTCCGTGTCAAGCAAGAGTTTACCCACTAGGCACCGGGGGCTGTTGTTGTTGTGTGTGAGTGAGACCAACAATTAATATTTGACCAATAATTCATTACAGTTGTGACCGGTGTGTGACTAGTAAATTGCTCATTACTTTATAATTTGTTTATGATTGTAACTATGTATAAACGTAAGTAAATAAATTTACTTACTTACATGATTCATTACCTTTAAAACTTGTAAGTTCATTACCTTTGTATTTTGTCTCAGCTATCAACTGGGGTCCAGTCCCTGGACCCATTATATCCTCATAATCTGTTAATACCTTTGTAACTTGTCATGATTGTGAACAGATCTACCTGAGTTCATTTACCTTTGTAGCTTGTTAGTTCATTACCTTGTAACTTGCTCAGCTATCAAATCTTTGGGGCCCAGTCCCTGGACCCATTATGTACCTCTGTAATCTTTTGACTACCACCCACAGGATGGGATGGGCTGCATAATATAGATATTAAACTAACCTTTCCTTCTCGATATATATATATATATATATATATATATATATATATATATATATATATATATTATATATATGTATATATATATATATATTTATATATATATATATATATATATATATATATATATATATATATATATATATATATATATATATATATATGTATATATATATATTATATATATATATATATATATATATATATATATATATATATATATATATATATATATATATATATATATATATATATATATAAAATTAAGTCCTTTCTAAAATTTTCTTATACGTTTAAAGATATATTTTTTTCATTTATGTTAATGTAAAAATTTATAATTTTGTACCATGAGAAACTTTGAAAACCTACCTAACCTTATTACAACAAGCGCAATTTAATTTAGCCTAACCAACTAAATATATTTAAATACTTAACATTAATTTAATAATAAACAAACACAATGAAAATATTTTATCGTTATGTTCAGAATGATTTTTGAAATTATTGCATACACAAATTTTCACTTGTCTTATATGGCAAGGTGAGCGTTGCTATTTAAGCAAAATCGCCAGTTTTACTTAATCGCAGACATATATATATATATATAATATATATTATATATATATATATATATATATATATATATATGCTAGGAATTGCAAGAAGGCGAAATATTCACAAACACTGATCTCTGGCCGAGGAGACTCGACCCTACGAACCTTGTGACAGGAACGCAGTGCTTTACGACTGTACCACACTGACCAATACCTGGCATCCAGCTCACGCTAGACGTTGATCCAAGGCAGCCAGCTTTTAGGCAGGGGTTTACAGCTTTTCATCTCATCCCTGCATGAATGACACAACTATAGCACTGCGTTGTCACAAGGTTCGTAGGGTCGAGTCTCCGTCGGCCAGAGATCAGGTTTGTGAATATATATATATATATATATATATATATATATATATATATATATATATATATATATATATATATATATATATATTATATAGTGAGAGGAAAACATTGTGTTGATATTGTGTTGCTGTTGTTTGTTATGTGTTCAGCAAATCTCTGTTTATGTATTTTTCCTTGTTTTGTCATGACTGTGTGTGTGCGTGTGTACTCACCTAATTGTGGTTGGGAGGTCGATACTTAGCTTCCCGGCCCCGCCTCTTCACTGACCGCTACCAGGTCCTCTCTCCCCGCTCCATGAGCTTTATCATACCGTCTTAAAGCTATATGGTTCTTGTGTGTGTTTGTGTGTGTACAATCTTGTACGGTTTTGGAGGTGGGGGGTCGCCAGCCCAGCCATGATAAAAACCCGGTCTTGAGGAGAGACAGGGGGGAAAGGATGCAGCAGTGAAGGAGGGAGAGATGGATGCTAGTAGTGAAGGAGGGAGATGGATGCTGTTGTGAAGGAGGAGAGATGGATGCTAGTAGTGAAGGAGGGAGAGATGGATGTTAGTAGTGAAGGAGGGAGAGATGGATGCTAGTAGTGAAGGAGGGGGAGATGGATGCAAGTGTGAAGGAGGGAGAGATGGATGCTGTAGTGAAGGAGGGAGATGGATGCAGAGTGAAGGAGGGGAGATGGATGCGAGGGAAAGGGGGGAGAGATGGATGCAAGTAGTGAAGGAGGAGAGATGGATGCTAGTAGTGAAGGAGGGAGAGATGGAGTGGTGAGGAGGGAGGGGATGGATGCAGGAGTGAAGGAGGGAGAGATGGATGCTAGTGTGAAGGAGGGGAGATGGATGCTGTAGTGAAGGAGGGGAAAAGATGGATGCTGGTGGGGGGGGAGATGGGGGCAGGAGGGAAGGAGGGAGATGGATTAGTAGTGAAGGAGGGGAGATGGGTGCTAGTAGTGAAGGGGGGAAGATGGATGCTAGTAGTGAAGGAGGGGGAGATGGAGTAGTAGGGGAAAGGGGGGAGAGATGGGGGCAGAGTGAAGGAGGGAGAATGGATGCTAAGTGAAGGAGGGGAGATGGGTGCTAGTAGTGAAGGAGGGAGAGAGGATGCTAGTAGTGAAGGGGGAGAGATGGATGCAAATAGTGAAGGAGGGAGATGGATGCTAGTAGTGAAGGAGGGGAGATGGATGCTAGTAGTGAAGGAGGGAGAGATGGATGCTAGTAGTGAAGGAGGGAGAGATGGATGCAAGTAGTGAAGGAGGAGAGATGGATGCTAGAGGAAGGGGGGGGAGAT
>WNWK01059690.1:0-10127 GCA_009830355.1 Cherax destructor | reverse complement strand
TTCCCCATTCAGATATTTATGGAATATAAACAAGGGAAAAAAAAAGGTTTTTGGAATTTCTCGCGAGTGGTGTCTAAAAGAGCTGTTGACGTTATCAAGACAAGAGGATGGTTGGGGGGGATTGGGGGCTTTAGGACGATGGGGCGCCTAAAGGGAAAAAGGGATTGGAATACCCCTTTTAAAGCTTATGAAGAAGATGGGGGGGTTTTTTAAAAAGGGCCCCTTGGGGGGTTTTCATGCAGCAAATGTCGGTAGGTGGGAACGGGTGCCTAAAAAGGATTCCAGAAGGGATCATACAGTCTAAAAGAGTCCGAGGAGCCTATACCATCATATTATTGATGCCCCTTTTTTGTAAAAAAGTATAGGGGCTAGCGAAGGGGGGAAACGTTTGCTATGTGGAGGGGGGGGATTTGGGGGTGGTTTGTGGGGAGAAAAAAATTTTTCCCCCAAAAAACAACGGGAAGAGGGGGGATTGGTGGGAATTTTCAGTGACCGGGAAAAAGGGCTTCCCAGGGCGTAAGGATAAGGAGCCCGGGGACCCGGCGAGAGGAGCGGGAGGGTTGGTTTGCCCTTACCTCCGGGAAGTCCAGAGGGGAAGGTTTCCCCACAGTCCCCCCGGGGGAAGGAGGATGGAAATTTTTTTTTGGGGAATTGACACCCCCTATTTTTGGAGGAAAAAAGGGAAAAGTTGATTGATCCCCCCTTCCTGGGGGGTATGAGCTGCAAAAAAACCCCCGGAAGAAGGCAAGTCTGGCAAGGCGAGGATGACGTGAGAAAAGGGTTGTGGTGAGGTTTTGAGGTGAGGTGTGGGGTTGAGGAGAAGTTCATAAGGGGCTGTAGTCAGTGGGGATCTGAAGAGATCATTGAGGGGCGGGAGAACCTGGGAGATCAGGGTTGGTGGAAGAGGGGGGGTTTGCCCCCCGGCTCGGGAGCAGGGAAAAAGGAGCCCGGGGAAAAAGGGGAAGGGGGGGATGATGGGGGAAAAAAAAGGGAAAAAATGTAGACAAGGTGGGAGGAGGGCCCAGGGGGGGGGTTTTCGCAATGCGGGGAGCCCAATTTGGGGAAACATCAGGGGGAAAACCCCCTTTAAAGAATTTGTGTTTAAGTTGAAGTTAATAGCCTCGGCAAAAAAGGGCAAGGGTTGTGGGTTGAAGTATTTTTTTGGGAGGGGGATTATTTTGTTTCTCAAAAACAATTATAGGGTTTTTGGGGGGGGTTTTAGGTTAAAGGGATTTAATTTATTAAGGAAGTTCAAACTTTTCAAGGGAGGGGCTTTGGTAGGTTTTGGTAACCCCGCCCTTTTTTATTTGAGGTCGGGAAGGAGGTAGGAGGGGGATTGTAAGGGTGTGGGGTTTGGGTAATTTCGGTTTGTTTTTGGTTTGTTTTCGGGAATTTGATGGAAAGGGGGCGGGGGGGTTTAAAATGCGCCAGTATAAAGGGTTTTGTGAGGGTTATTTAGTTTATGATTAAGGGCCCCGGGAAAGGGGGTGGAGCTGGAATTGTGTTATTGGAGGAATGATTAGAACCGGAAGGCGGGGTTGTGCTAGCGGGAGGGACTTATTGGGGCGGTTGGGGTTCGGGATGTAGTAGATGGTAGACAGGTTTGGAAGAACATACGGGAAAAGATATGCACCGGTTGATGGGTTACTGTCTTCAATATAAATGGGGAAGAGGTGCAAATATAGATGTTGGGTTTTCAGATAAAGGGGTGTGGTGGCGGTTGGGGGGGGTGGGTGCTTTTAAAATATTATTGGACTTGTGGAGGTTGAATGTTAGTTTGTGAAACGGAGGGGGATCGGGGGGTTTCAGGCTTGGTGGGGGGGTTCTGGGGGGGGGTGGGGCATTTGTGACATTGGGAAGTGGGGGGGTTTATGGAAAGGGGCGGTGAGAGGTTTTAAGGCTGAGGGGGGGGGGCTAGGATAGGTATGGGTTACAGGGATATTTGGGGGAGGGGGAAGGGTTGTTATAGGGGGGGAGGAGGGTGTCATCAACAGGAAATGCGTATTTGGGGGAGAAAAAAGGTATTCAGAATGAAGTTTTAAGGGATAAGGGTTCGTAGTCAAAGAAGAGGGTTTGGGGGATAGGCCATGGGGATTTTTTGAGGAGATTTGGAAGTAGAACAGGCATGACAATAAGGATTGAAGGTAAGGGGAGATTTGGGGGTTTCAAAAAGGTCAGGTGTTAAGAAAAACGGGGGGAGTGTGTTATGCAAGGTATTGTTTGAAAATTTCATTGTGAGTGTGGGGATTGGAGAGGCATTCAGGGGAGGTTGGGGGGGAGGATAGGAAGGGGGGGTGGAAAATAAGATTGAAGAGGATGGCGCAGTGCAAGGGTTATGCAGGGGGGGAAACCGGGGGGGAGGGTTACCGGGGATTTTATTTGTCATTGGGTTTTTGAAGGATTTTTTAGAAGGGGGAAATCAAATGGGGGTAAAACAAGGTTAGGTAAGGATGGGGGGGTGTTGAAAAAACAAAAAAGGGATGTTTTAGGGGGGTTTTAAACTTTTTTGCCTGTTCAAATTTTTTGCCAAAATTGGGAAAATAAAATTTGAAAAAAAATTTTTAAACGATTAGGGGGGCATGGAAAAAATTTTGGGGAAGAAGGGGGGGGGTTTTTGGTTTTAAAGGGTTGAATGAAAGGAGATGTTTTATGAGATCTTAGGAAGGGGGGGGTTTGGGGGGAAAAGGGGTAAGAACCTTGTATGATGGTGCCTTGGGAGGACAGGTTAAGGAGGTTTGGGGTTCAGGTGGTTTTAGAGGGTCTGAGGCCGGGGTTTCCCATCTCAGATCCTTTTGGGGTCTGCGGACCCTTTTTTTAGGTTGGGCAGAGGGGGAGGGTGGGGATGAAAAGTGGGGTTTGTATCGGGTAGTAGGTTAGTTATGACACTAAAATTTGGGGGGGTGGGGGTTTGGAAAGTTAAAAGATTATTGAGGGTTTGGGGGCTACGGGGGGGCATCAATAGAAAAACAGGTTGTTGGAGGTAGGTTGTGGGGGTGGGCCTTGGGGAGTAGGGGTGGGGGGATTTTTTGTAGCAAAATATTTGGGGCATTTTTTGTCATAGTAGTCTGTTGGAAAGGGAATTTAAAATTAGTTAGGGGAACAAAACTGGAGGAGGGGTTTCAGTCCTGGGGGGGTAACTTTTACAAAGAGCAGGGTAGTGAATGCCTAATTTATAGTAAACGGGTTTGTAACTCCCCGGGGTGTGACATAAGAAGGTTGCGGTAAGGGTTTATAGATACATTTGGGCTTGGGGGACGGTTGGGGGAGTCCGGTGGGGGTTTGGGGGGAGGGTTTATACCATTGGGGAGAAGGCTTCAAAGTAGATTTTAGATTTTGCCACCGAAGTGGCTAGTTTTTGGCCCCCCATATCCCCCTGTGGACGGTAGCGCAAAGGTTTTTGGATCCCAAAAAAGGGCCCCGGACTAGGCCCCAAAGGGGTTAACAATTGTACATTTGGGTTTATATCTAATTTAATTATCTGTTAAAACAAATTTAGGAAATTTGTTTTGTACAAATGATATCATATTTCATGAATAAGATATCTTGACATGTAAAAAGGGGTTTTTATCTGTCTATCTCTATATTCCCAAAAGTGCAAATTAAAAACATAGTGTTCAAGACAGTGACCTTTTCCTGATCACATAATTTGATTTAGTTTGATCATCATCTGTGTTTCCCAAACTGTCAGAAGTACCTGACCCGCCTAAGCCTGGCCCTACAACATCAGTCAGTCTGTTAAAATTTAAAATTGCCCCCAAAAAATGCCCATCTGTGCTCGCATTATCATGAGCACAGATGGCCCCTTCATGGAAATTAATTTGGATTTATATCTACAGTTCCCCTTTTTTGTTACAAGCAAATTTGGGGAAAATTTTTTTAGTAAAATGGTATCCTCCCCCTTTACTAAAAAGATATTTTGCCCCTGTCACAAAATTTTACTGTCTATCTCAATTCCCCAATAAGTGGAAATTTTAGCACATAGTTTCAAGACAGTGACCGTTTCAAAGTATTACGTAAAAAAGGAATTTATAGCAGGGGGATGAGGGGCAGGCAAGTGGGGAGGGTTACGAGAAAAGGCGTAGGTGGGGAAAGGGGGAGAGATTTAGCATTGTGAGGTTTTTTTGAGATTTTTTTCAGTTGTCAGGGTGCCAGGTAGGGTGAAGGTGAGTAAGTTGGAGGGGGTGGGGGAGAAAGAATAGTGCAGGGTTCAGTGTTTTTACCCCCAATGTATAATTGGAAATTGATGTGGTATTGGATGAAGAGGTTTGGTACTTTTCCCATAAATTTTAACTGGAGAAATTTTATTTAAGAGTTTAATGATCTAAGTATTTTAGCTAAAAATCAGTTTTGTCAAAAAAACACTAAAATCGATCTAAAACGTCGGAAATATGCAATAAAATACAATTTTAGCACATTTTTCTAGAATTGATGGGGGAAAAAAGTAGTGCACTGAGGAGCCCAGTGGAGACAGAGAACTTTATCCAAAGCAAAGGGGGGAATGTATGAGGTAATTATACCACCTGGGGTCGGGAAACAGGGTATAGGTTATTATTAGGCATTTTTGGCATAAAAGGGGCACAAGGGGAGAATGGGCATAATAAGGGAGGGGTTGTGCCGGGAAATGCGGTGGGTTTAAAAACCCGATCACGTTTTTTTACTTTTGTGAGGAGTTGGGGGGTGAGGGAATGGTTTAGTGGGGTTTTGAAAAGGGTAGGGGCGGGGGTTTGTCAACCCTTAGGGCATTAAGAAATGGATGTTGAGGCATGTCCTGAGGATGTA
The DNA here is from genome assembly GCA_009830355.1 of Cherax destructor. Lineage (NCBI taxonomy): Eukaryota > Metazoa > Arthropoda > Malacostraca > Decapoda > Parastacidae > Cherax > Cherax destructor. The sequence continues at coordinate 5,348 of WNWK01059690.1, read as the reverse complement.
AGAAGGGCGGTGGCATATTTAGTGGTGGAGTACATTTACATCTCGTGGTGCATGAGAGGGAGCAGGGTACTGTCCGTATTAGAGCTTTGACGGCAGGATTCTATGGGACGAGATGTAGAATCAAGAGGGTGTATGCAGGAAGGTGATGTAACGCGTTTTCCTGGGTTATCGGAACCTCACTGTTGCGTTATTGTTGGGGAGGGGGTGGGGGTGAGGGACTAACATGAGTGTGTGTGTGGTATGGTTTTATTAGGGTAGCAGGGGTGTAAGGGAAAATGAGGATGGTTTGTTGTTGATGCTTCAGGTTTCGGGTGCTCTGCTTTCAATAATAATAATAAAAAAAAATATGTTTTTGTTAATCAGTAGTTAGCGAGGTTGGCGCAGAAGGGTAGTTGGGGGAAGGGGGTGTTGGGAGCATAAGGGAAAGTTTGCCTGTTTTCTTACTGTCGGGGTCATCATAATCTCTTAGGGGTTTGTGAGTCAAAGCAAACCTTTGTTGACTATATTAAAGAAAAAAATATATATTGGAAGATCTCTATTAGAGATGCCGCCTGTGTAGTGAGATCTGTGTGTTGGTGTATGGACATTGTGTCATGTACGGCAGGTGTTTGAATGTATGTTGGGTGCGTGTGTGTGGATGGAGAAAATATTATTTTCCTTTGTGTTAAATTTTCAGCTACCACTGGGGTAATTTTTGTGTTTTGTCTGTGTTATACACAAGGAATGTCATATGGTTCAAGGATGACATGGTGGTGGTAAACCTTGAAATGTATGGGTATGGGGAGGTTTTATTTGATGTGCACCAGGTTCTAGGAGCACTGTTGTGGTTTACTGCAGTAGGTTAGGTAAGGGTACAGACTTTTGAAGAGTTAGCTTTTTGATCTTACGTGATCGTTGAATGTAATATAGTGGTGTCTTACATTGTTATGGCAGTTAATTTTGATTAATATTTGTAATGTGTGTGTAGGGTGTTAGGATTTTGTTCGAGGTGTTGTCAGGTCAAAGAAAAAATTTGTTTTGTATATAATATAGATGAAGTTTTACAGTTATATTGAGATATGTTTTTAAAGGGGGAGTTAGGATAGTACACAGTTTCAAGTTTAATAAGATGTTGTTTGTGACTTGTATTATGACTATTACGTCTGACTTGAAAGGGTATTTACTTAAAATTGGAAAAAAAGGAATGGAAGGGGGTTTACAAGTGTACATGGTAGTGCTGTAATGATTTCATGTTATTTGGTGTATTACAGTGATACCAGGTCTTCGAACTGATTGGGTAAGACTTTTGCAGAGACAGTATTGTTCCTGCGTGTTTATGGAATATAATATGATTGTGGAAAATATTGGGTATTTTCCTGAAAGGTTATACTCGATAGCCTTTCTAATGTGAATATTCTTAATGTGTGGCTGTTGGTTTGTATTTTACTTGAGATCAAAACAGAACCATCCGACAGTCGCGGGTCGCGGGCTGGGTCAAGTGAATTCGCCCAGCCTGTCTGTCTCGTGGGATAAGCGGAAGAAGGTGGAACGATGGGAGAGTTCTGGTTATAAAGGAGATGGGAATCGGCGTTTACAACGACCAAATCGCGGTTAATGGTCTCTCTTCACAATAGTGAATGTTGTGAATATTCGCCAGGCATAATGTGGGACATTAAGTCCAAGAAACTACAATAATAGAGTGATAATGTGTTAAATAGTGACCGACGCCGCCATTACGGTTTGTTAATGGAGGAAATGTGCGTCGGTTCGATCAGTGTTCATCGTACACAATTATTAATGGATTAACTTCTAACGAGGGTAAATTAGTATGACATTAAAGCGACGGGTGAATAGTGTTTAAAGTGTTATGTATAAACTGTAATAAAGGGGAATAGTGAGAGGATATGAATCACTACCCCGACCAACCACGTTAAATAACGCCCGGTCTCGTGGGCGTAAGAGAGTTCAAGGGATCAATCTTCTCTTGACTCATCGGGACAACCACCATCATCATCGTCTTGCCGGGAGAATAATCTACCGAGCAGGACCACGAGATCCGTCGAAGAATAGCGACAAGAATGCTGTTTCTTCCTCACTGTAAGTACTCTTATTATCTTAGCAACCGTCTGGCCAGTAGGTATGTTGGGATAATGTGGGTCTATGGTGGGAATGATAATGACGGGATCTTCCAGTGAACAGCAATGACACGGATAAAGGGTGAGTGATATTAAAACAAGTTGTACTCTTACCTCCTTCTCCCCAATCAGTCAGACATTAACCCATACAGTCCACAAAATTTAACAATACCGTAACTATTGGTGTTACTCATTCTTAATAAACTGGTCAAGGATATTATTATTATTATTATAATCAAATAGAAGCGCTAAACCACAGGGGTTATACAGCTGGTCAAGGATAGATGTGGATTTAGAGTGAGAATATCGAAGGGTCCCCTTAAATGTGACCAGGAGTGGGTCAAGTTTTCTCCCACGCCTCAACGGGGGTAACCGCGGTAAAATTATACTAGTCGGTCCACTCCCCGGGTGATTATTTTGTTGTAAGTGGCTGTGAAGCCCAGACAGGTAATCTCTTAATTCCCCACAATGATGTTTAATTTTTATTATGGAAGTTGTGGTGTTTAATTTTGTAACATGTGTGAGCAGGGAGATGGGTATTGTTTGAGGTGTGGTTAGGTAAAGGCAGTTTTTGTTTTGTGTATAGTTTTGCTGCAGTTTGTACTTGTATTCAGATATTTTTCAGTAAAGATAAGACAACCTAGTATCAAGGTTAATAAGAAGGAGATTGATTATATTTGTGTTTAATTTTCTGGTAGGGTGTGGAGCTTAAGTACATGTTTCAATATGCGTTTTTGTCATGACATGTATTGTATATACTGTTCTAAATAAAATATATAAAAAAAAAATACTTCTTATTTCTAACCTATAACTTTCCTAACCTATCTTTTATGCTAATACTCTTATATTAAATATCTACTACTTATGTTTAACTATGTGTCACATGTAACTTAACTTAACCTAGCTTACCTGTGTTTTTGCTATCCTGTACCACTATTTTATTTTCCTGTCTTAATTCATACTAGCCTTTGTTTCATGTTATTGTGTGCATACATATATGTTCATTCTTTTTTCAGTTCAAGGACTCACAGGTAAGGACCCACTAGGGGCGAGGGGTAAGTGGGGACAGACGAAGAATAGCCGGTGAGAGGAAGGTCTGTAGTCGAAGAAAAAGAGTCAGGACTAAACCCAACCGTTTGTTGGGTAAACCCCATTTTGTCATTCTTTTGTGTCTTATAATTGTGTTAAGTTATACTGTTTGTTCACTGTTTTTCAGCTGTTTTATTTTTATGTAAAATCATAAAATTATTTGTGATATACCATTTTTTATTGTTAATTATGTTGTAGAAGTTCTTGCTTGTGTATTTTGTGACTAAACCCGAAAAATATTTTTTTAGGGTTTAGCAGCAACCAGACACCCCCCCAAAGATATGCCTACAAAGTATGAGAGATCCATCAGAGATACGGAGGAGAGGATAGTGCTAGAGAGACCTTGACCACTATAGCCCTGGAGGATCAGACCAGTCTTGTAATCTGGGATTTGGAAGGTCTCAGGAGCATCCCAAAGCAGAAATATATAATGGAATTTAAACATCAGTATGGAAAGCAATGGAGTCCCTTAGGAACTATGTGGGGAGGTGGTTTTGACAGCTAATAAGAATTAAGTATTTGTTGCTAGAATTGTTTTTCTTTTGTGTCAATACTTTCAGATACCCTTGTAATGTGTTTATTAAATTGTAAGTGGTCTTACCTGGGTATGTTTTACTTTCCCCTTTGAGCCATGCATATAAGGTCCATGTGTCAGAGACTAAATTTAATAACGTATTGATGTTATCATTTTTCTGTGGAGAGTCAAGCCCCTGATAAGGTGCCTACTGCTCGTGTTTTCAGGCCATGCTACCCTAAGAGCCAGTACTTATCAGGACTCCTATCGTGTTTTAACTATCCTGTATTATTTCTCACGGGGTTTTCTCCTGCTCTAACCCAAACTCCATGTTTTCCTCCCTTCTCCTATGACTATCATTTCTTTTATCCCTTCCACTTTAAAAAGAGCAGGTGGTGGCAGCAGACTCCCAAGAGAATGGAATGTTACAGTCTATTCTCTCATTCCAGTAATTTCCCCATTTTATTTGTTTTCCATATTCCCATATAATTTATTGTGTCCACTCCGAGTTTCTACCTGAGGGAGCAGACAATATGGCATCGTCTGGTGTTCTGTCGACCCCAGGGTGGGGCTGGTGTGGAAGTTGCCGCGTTTCAGCAGCTCTGTCATACGCTCTCTGGCAGCAGCAAGGACAGTTTGAAAGAGCTTCAGCATTCCAAGGGTACGATTTTTTCTATAGGCTAGGCCTAGTCTACAAGCAGAATGTTTCAGTGTTCGAAGTTTAGGATCATTGTAATAAGTATGGTTTTTATGGGAGGTATGATTATAGAAGTAAGTTGGGTTTAGAGTTCCAGGTTTCATAGGCGGTTCTAAGTAGTTCTGAATACTGCTCACACGGTCTCAACGGAGGAACACTCATAGGAATTATACCAGTCAGTCACATGTGCAACAAAGTCATCATGTTGATCAGGGGGAACATTAAAACGTTTCTGTTTGAATATCCCACCAGGAAGGATAGTATTACCAATGTCTAGTGAGGTTAGCCTTGGGAAATGGTCTGATGATATATCTGTTACCATGGAAGACTCATAGCTGGCAGAAGTAATGTTGAAGCCAAGACACAGATCAAGGACGCCTCCATAGATATGTGTGGGTTCAAGGTCACGTACAATTTGCACCTTATCATGACTATTTAACAGTGACAACAGTTAGTTATCATTACGATTACCAAACTGAGTTTCCAATGCTTTGGTGTCTTGCATTATAATCACCAATAATAAGAGTAGGCTCAGACTGAGCACAAGTTGGGAGCTCCAAGTAATTAAACTTATCAGCAGGAGCATACAAGTTAAATATGTTGAGAGTAGAGTTCCCAATATAAATCCTAACACTATGGTTTTGTAGCCCCTCTGTTTTCTTATGTGTGAGTTGATGGGGAAGTGATTATTTAATATATAGAACACAAGAGCTAGTAGATTTGAGGTTATATGCAACAAATGATGGCAATTTAGGGGGCTGGGATTTTTCAGGGACTTCACTCTTGTAGACACAATATCAATGGGTTCGGTGGTTACTTTATGGAGAAAGTCAGGAAATCTTTTTCTAAGTGATGCAATATTTCAGCTCAGTATAGAAAGTTTATATGAGTTTTGATCCATTATAGAAGTTCTGGGATCTGGCTTAGTTTCTCA